>BOPN01001833.1:45000-65000 GCA_017312705.2 Penaeus japonicus
TCCCCCCTACACCCCTCTCCCTCCCCTTCCTCCCTCCACCCCCCTACCTCTACCCCCTTCCCCCACTAACGCCAACCCCCTTGCTTCAAGCCGCTCCGAAGTCCAAACGTCGCGCTCTGCCATTGGCTGTTCGTATCCAAGACAACTGTCCAGGTGTTCACACGCGAACAGGTGTAGGAGTGAGAGTCATAGCGTGTAACACCTGTGCCCTGTAGTTGAAATATACTCTTTTTCTGTTTCTTTCTTATACAGATGGGAGATGCTTCATTATTTATTTATTTATTCGCTTATGTTTGATAGTTCTTTGATGCACAAACGAGGAGTCGTTTCCTCTTTTATTGGGTGTATGTGTCTACCAAGCGATTATGAGTTACAATTTATTTATTTAGGATCATAGGCTATCCTTTTTTAAGTTGTGTATCGATGAATTTGCATAGGTGTGCATTTATGAATTTTAAATGCCAAGCCTTTCCCTTAAAATAAATATAAGATTTTCTTCCACGGTTTCCAGATTTTTTCACAGTTTATGACACTGTATAATCGCCCAGACTATACGTTTCAATATACATTCGTAAAGATAGAATTTAATGATTTTTGGGCGGCCTACCCTTCCTTTGCATGTTGATAGGGCGCATCCTCCTCGCGGTGACCTTGCACGATTTACAGCGTGTAATGTTGATGGGGCACTTCCTTCATTTCCTTTGCCGGAGGACTGTGCTTGCAGGCTGTGTGCGAGGTCTGGGCTGGACTCGGGAATGGGATAGTTTTAGCCCATTTTAGTATCTCCTTTTTCTGGTCACCAGTTCGTGTATCTGTCTCTGTCTCTCTTTTTGTTCATTTTATTTCTGCTTTTTTGAAAATCCGTACAACATTTTTTCCATATATGTGTTCCCTATTGTGTAACATTAGTGCCTATATGATATATGTTTTCTTCCTTTTCCATATAGATGGCTCCACAAGCGCTTAGTCAACAAGGATTCAACTACAAAGCATACCTGACCTAACCGATTTACATTTTTATTATATTCTTAATATCACCACTATTGTTATTAACGTTATAATGATAATGATAATATCCCCGAATATGCAAGGAATGGTCATTATATTGGTGAGGTCAAGCAGGTCAACTAAATGAGTCCTTATTGACTTAATTATTAATGCTGTAATATTAGACCATACATGTTTTCGGCTTCAACGGGTAATGTTTGTTGTTACTGTGGTTACTTTCTTTGTGCGCGCGCATACACATACTGTATGTGTGTTTTTATTAGCGCATTGGTAAAGATCATTTGGTTAATAAACAGCGCAAATAAATTGCATAGAACATTATTTATGTAGATTGGACTGTCAAATTGAAGCACATCCGTGTGGGGACGTGTTATAAGTCATATGCACAAACATTAATTAAGAAATCGCTTTACTCTAAAAGTCATTTATCAGCAGAAAAAATATATATTATCTATATCTATATAGCTATCTATATATCTGTATATGTATATGTATATATATACATATATTATAATTGTACTTTGCTTGCATGTATTTGTCTTTATTTATGTCATGTATACACGTTATATGGAAGATGGAAGAATAAACGTTATCTATGAATACACAAATAAATGAGCACTTGAACACACATTGGCTGTCGCATAGATTTTAAAAGAAATCTTTGAGTGAGTATAAAATTCAGCCTAAAGTTGTTGTTTTTATGAGACAGAGTGGTTATTTATGTTCACTTTTTGAGTAATAAACTTTGATCACGTATTGCTCTAACACCTTTATACTAAATATCAGATAACGTTTGCTTCGGTCATGTTGAAGCTCCCCGGCCCGACAAAGGGAAGCGCATTTTTTCTCTCTCTCTTAGGTGTCTTTACTAAGTAAGCCAATAAGAATATAAGTTGAATCCAATAGATTTTGATTTGATGTGCATCCTATGAACTTTTAGGATGATGAAATACAAGCACACACACACACACACACACACACACACACACACACACACACACACACACACACACACACACACACACACACACACACACACACACACACACACACACACACACACACACACGTATGTGTGTGTGTGTGTGTGTGTGTGTGTGTGTGTGTATGTATGTATGTATGTATGTATGTATGTATGTATGTATATATGTATATATATATATATATATATATATATATATATATATATATATATATATATATAATGTATATATATATATATATATATATATATATATATATATATATATAATGTATATATATATATATATATATATATATATATATATATATATATAATGTATATATATATATATATATATATATATATATATATATATATATATATATATAGAGAGAGAGAGAGAGAGAGAGAGAGAGAGAGAGATATATATATAGAGAGAGAGAGAGAGAGAGAGAGAGAGAGAGAGAGAGAGAGAGAGAAATAGATATGATTTATATTCGAAGTTTTTATTATCTGAAATTGTTTGTTTCAGAGCTGCAGTGGATGACGACTGAATAGCCTCCCACAGGTGAAGAAATTCATCATGGAGGATATGCCACTCTTGTATCCTTTATTTATAGGTTTTACAGTCCACAGTTTGTTGCAAGTGCGCCTTTGCTCTTGCGTATGAAGCAGTTTCCAATCATAATGCTTGTGGATTATCATAGTGTTATTCAAACAGTGGTTTATCTATAAGAATAAGACTGCAGAGATGTAGAACTATTTGATAGATAATATCTATGATATTTAGTGAGATTTTCACGCGTGTAAGGTTAACACGGTGTTAAACTTGTGTAATATTAACAGTATATGCGTTGAGAGTACTATTACGCTCTATGTGAGGTATAACATTACACAGTCAAGTCCAGAGCATTGGTTCCGAAGCTCTCCACCCCTTTTGTTTGAATCAATTTTCTCATCAAACTTTTTTTCCCGTGTCAATCCTCGGTTGAGAATCATGTAATTGAATGTGCAATTAAGTAAATTGCAGGTTAGAAAATTTCTATGAGATTGTTGATGCTGCTCTATTGACACCGGAATTTCCGGTTTAAGGGTATTTTTAAGTGTATATCAGGTTCCAATTTAGTATTGTCCTGTATTTTTACTTTTATCACAAAAAGCTATGAGAAAGCCTGGTTAGGCTTCTGAAAACCATGATACAGCCATTGTTAATTCTACTAAGTAGCTGAGAACAGCTAATAGCAAAGAAACGTGAATTTGGAAAGTTTATATTTAGCAGCCTCATCACAGGAGTAATTGTACATTTTATGCTAGAGACCAGCGCTACCTCTGCTTACCTTCATGGATCCGGGGACCCCAGGTGGAGAACCGCTGGTCCCGAGTATGATCCTAGTATAATCCTTAACTTCTGACCAGCCACAACGCCGAAGTGAAGTTCATCGGCGGTGCCCCTCCCGAGCTGGTGTTGCTCAACGCTGCAAATAAGGTGAATACTCTGTTAGGTACAGATGTAACGCATAGCGATATTAAAGGTTATTAATGTACGAGGATTGTGTTATATAGACGCTTTGTTTTATAGGCTTGTTTCTGAGAGTTGAATTCGCAGTGTTCATTGTAGGTGTATTTTTTATCATGTAAAGCGGATGAGTAAACTGTGTGGTAATATATTTTTTTTTTATATGCAGCAACTAATATATTTTCTAAATCACACTTCCCCCAAACAGGAGGTGGAGCGTCTGCCTCTGTCCGAGTTGAACCGCGAAGAGTGCAACATGCTAATGCTGAAGAAGGGCTTCTACAAGAAGACCAAGAAGGACGAAGAGGTTCCTGAGCAGTACCGTGACGGGCCTTACAAGGAGAGGGTGGAACTCTAGGATGTTATTTTTTTACCGAGTGAAATCCAGTTGAGGAGCACACGCCAGGCGTTTCCATTGGTGGCGGGCCACGTGTTTGTTTTTTCCCTATGATATGTTTGTAGCGTGTGTAGTAGTTAGACCTAGTTAAATGCCCGAGAAAAGATGTGTGTTACCGAAGATACACTGGTTGATAGACAACATTTGATTCTTTGTACTTTTTTCACAACCCCGTTGTATTGTGATGGGTGTGAATGCGGCGGGGCAGATGGCCGTTGGCAGTCCGGCAGCACTATGAAGAGGGCGATGGAAAGGGTTGCTACTCACATCGTTTTCGGAAGCCAATGAATGACCTGGATGCAGACGGCTGTGTGCCCTGCCTATTTACATACCCATTGCAGATCGTAATAAGATGTGTGATTTAAACTGATGTATTCATGTTTTAATAACCTTTCTTAGGTTTAAGCTGAACGATCTTGGTCATACAGTTGAAGAGAAAATAAAGTTGTATTCAGTAGATAGTTCAGTGCTGACTAATGGTCGATTACATTATCATGTCTAGACCTTAAATGAAGTCTTGTTCTCTGAATGATAAAACGAGCATCGTCAAAAATACAAAGATAGAGATATCTCACCGTCTTTTGTGTAATTTTATCATGTTGAATTGATGGATAAACTTTTGAATATTGCAGGTCTCATTCGTGCTTTGAAATCCTGCCTTTGAGCAAGAATTATCTGTAAACTGAACATCAATTTGTTGATTAAGTGTGCTTCTAGGCTTGTGAATGCAAGAGCTTTGTCTACACTTATTGATTTTCAGTTCCAATATTTTTTTATTATTTAAGATCCTTATCCTATAAATTGTTTATGATTAATAAATGGAGAAGAAATGGAAGAAAATATAATTAAGACAAACTGAATGTTCCTAATAAGAGACTGCGCATCGTGCAACAAGCTTGTTTTTTTATTTTGTTGTTTTAGTCAAATGAGTTCTTCCGACGCTTCACGAATACTTTGTATGTGAGAGATTGTGAAGCATGGCAATGAAAAAGAAAGAGGCAAGGAAATAGTATGCCTACTTTTTTTATTTATTAATGGGAACTTCTACACTAATAGTAAAAATTATTATTAACTAGTATTTTTCCTCTTAAGCTATGAAGTCGTTCGTGCACACGGATGAATTAAAATATCGAGTAAATCAAATAAAGCGAATCACTGGTTCATTTTTCCAATGGAAGAGCGTCATCTTTATACGATATCAGTCCACTTGCAATTAACCACCTCCAGTCTGGGCCTAGCAACCATGGCGAAAGGAAGCGTCCAGCTCCTCCTCCTCTTGGGGGCGGTGTTCTCTTACTCTTTCGCTGAAGAATTACGCGAGACTGACATAGCAAAGGCTCGTGTTGAGGTAAGTAAAGGGTTAAGATGTGAACTTCATTGATCAATCAGGAATTAAGGTGTAGTAGAATGTTATGGATACCGGGCAAGGAGGTTACAGTTTGTCATAGATACCAGATGTCATTTTTGACTCTTTCAAGTGTTTTTCATTTGAGCTTTACCGTTAGTTGAAATAAACGCGATTATATAATTTAAGTTAATATACAGTCTAATATACTAATAGTCACAGTGAATAAGTACATCAATATAACCAAGGAAAATACAAAGCCTAATTCCTTGTCCGGCGACTCCGAAAACAACGCTGTAGCTTTCTATTGGCTGCTGTTGTGACGTCATACAACAGCTGTTTCGTCTCCCAAGGAAGGAAACAAATCTGAAAAATGCTCATTGTCTATAATTTAAGAATGACGCTTATTTTTTCTTTTACGGAGGAAGAGTGCTGACGTAATAAATGACCGATGTCTTGTTCTTTATTTTATGTACTGATTTGTGAGAAAATAGAATGTAGCAATCTGAGAAATGCCATAAAAATGTTTATCAGTCGCATATAAATCGCAAGCAGGTGTGGAGATTACCATGTTCACTGGTAATGCTATATATTTATATCGGCTTTATAACGTCGGTGTAATATTACTAGATATGTTTGGAAATTTATTAGTAATTATAAAAGTTGGATGACGCGGGAGTAGCTTATCTACATTATATATATTTATCAGTCAGAAATCATTTTAATTTTGTTTAGTAAGCAAAAGTAATCAGTCTTGTTGGAAAGTCCCTGGATGCAGATTAATGGATAGAGATAGCAAGATTGATTTCTTCATAATATCATCTCTAATTCTATACTGTGATAATTTATTACTACATGATGCTAAATATATTTGGTTCTTATTAATTGTGCAACCGTGATTTTCCAATCTTAGAAACCTCCATTTGTTAATTTGGCGGCTTTATTAACGTGTAAGAACATAAAATACGCAATGTTATAGATCTGGGCACGTATTCTCAGACATTAGTGATGTTTTTAGCTTAATGCGATTATTAAACACAAAACCTTTCAAAGTACGTACAGTCATGTAGAACAAAATACAAACAGAATACCACTGTAGCATGTGTACAAAGATGAAGTGAAACCCTAATAAACACACACACTCCGACTTCACTTTCTAATGAACTTAGTCTGACAGTAAACATTTTGTTTTGGCATTCATTTCATATCGTGGCGGTGCTTCATTCCATGTTTAGTCATTTACGCGGTGCACGTATTGCGACACCATGTAACTCGAATGAACGGAAGAAGGGATAAGGGAAGATAAGGGAGAGGACTAGTTTAAGGACAGAGGTACTTGCACACCGTACATCTAGTATTCGGGCAAATACTGTTTTTAAAAGAACCCTTAAATAATTTGCAGGGTATAGACGTCAATATGCACCTGTAGTATGACTAAATACCTGTAATCTTCTAAATTGCTACGCTATATTATGCACGTGAATATAGTTGCACTTTTGTTCTCTTCTCTGATGATATAAAGTTTAACAAGGTATGGCTAGAATACATCTCCCATATTATTACATTGATCAGAACGAATATGATATCTTACCACTGATTTCTTTGTATTTTCAGAGCTGTGGTGGATGACGTCTGAACAGGCTCCCCGAGGTGAAGAAATTCATCCACGAGGACATCCCACTTTTGTATCCTTTTGCCGCTTTGTTTACTGTTGTTTTTAAGTGTTAAGGTTTCAGTATAGCATATTTCAGTACCATATGCACGTGTGCATATGGTACAATATAGTATAATATGATAACTATACAACAAACTTGACTGCATTTCCTTTGGAGTAAGCAATGTAATCCAGCAGTTTCTGTAAGAAATTCATGGAAATATCCGTTCGTAGTGTGCGATTATTTATGTATATGTATATATAATATATACATATATATATATTAATATATATATAATATATATATATTTATATATATATAATATATATATATATTGTATATTTATTTATTTTTATTATTTTTTTTTTTTGCTGAAGATAGCCATATCCATTCGTAATTTTTCCCTAACTCGATTTCTCAGCCATAATGCCAAATTCAAGCAAATAGCAGGTGCTTCTCCTGAACTGGTGCTTCTCAATCGATTTGATCAGGTCGGTGTCAGCCATCTTTTTATATATATATATATATCAGGTTTTTATATATGCAGAAGTTATTAGTCTCTTTCACTAACACTGAATTAAGTTAATTAGATGTTTGTTAAAAAATGTAATAAGAATTTGACCGGGGGGAAAGTGATCTTTCTTCCTCTGTCCACTTGTTAAATTTATGTACAATTATTTAGTTAAAGAAACGGGTTTGCTTGACCTTTGTGATTGATCAATCAAAAATTGTAACAAGATAGAAATTTAGGTAAAGAGTAAATTTAATCCATGAAAAAATTCTTCTTGAAAGGTTGTGGAGCGCCTTCCCCTGGATAAGTTGTCTCGCGAGGAGTGCAATAAACTCATGTTGAAGAAGGGCTTCTACAAGAAGAATTCTCCTGAAGAAGAAGTTCCTGAAGAATACCGTAACGGGCCTTATACAGAGAGGGAGGAACTCTAGATGAAACCTCGGATATGTGCAATAGAACATGTTCCCTTGGAAGCAACTTTGGTAATCGCTGCTCATTTTTCATCGTGGAAACACATCTGTAGAAATTTATTTTAGTGGAAGCATAATAGTTATTTTCATAGGTACGTCAGAGCAGATAGTATTTCAATTATATTTATAGAAATATTAACCTTATATAAGTAGAAAGTATCATACGATCTTCAATTTTGCTGTTTACCAATTTCGTTTCGAAACGGAACGTGGAAATATCGCACAAAAACCCGCCTGCCACAATTGTTACCAAAATAGAGAATCGAACTCTCGAGGGAAAGCACGATTTCCTATATGAAAAGGATCACAGAAAGGGTTTTACTCAAGTGGTCCTTGGAAGCAAAAGAACATCTGGCTATCCTTTGGGGTTTTGACACACATGCATTCCGTTGATTTTTTTTCATCTTTTTTTTTGTAGTTGTTTTAATAAAATTTGATTTTAAGTAAGGTTCTTATTTTCCCCTTTTTTAATATTTCTTATTGGCCGAAGTGGAAGGTAGGGAAAAAGATATGAAACAAATTTTATATTAAAATGAATATATAGCACTATCAGATATTTAGATATACATTGTTTATAAAAACATCACCGGACAGGAGGTAATTCATATTTATTTGATAAAGTCTGCCGATTCGCCACGTGATTTTAAAAAGCTATACATTTGGTAATTGTATGGTCCTTTGTGCAAGTTTAAAGGAAAAAAAACTTCCAAAACTGGGAGCAAAGACCAGGGCTGTAATGTTACATTAGTTGAAATGACAAAGCTTCTTTGTTCGTGCATTCAAATTACGGACTCTTGACTGGGGAATATATTTGAAAATATGGGCTACGTAGTTCTGCATAATCATTTATCGCTGCCGCGCCAGATATTTTTTTTCAATACCAATCCAAGATTACTCCGATAATGCTATTAACAGAAAACAAAATAGAAATCTAGTAAATTTTGTAGGAAGTACTTATTGTTTCCCCAATTACAATGATATTACGACTGATACTATATAAAAATAAACTATGCAGCAATCATTCGATAGTACTCGAGATTCTGAAATATCGTGCTTACACTTATCTAAAGACTGCAGCTGTTACGAGCTCAAACTTTGGGTCCCATTTTGCGTCATGTCCTCTGCCAGGAAAGTGTAGACGCACTCTTTTCAACTTCAAATCAGAAAGCATGAACTCGATCGATTTCGTACTGCAGTGCATCACTGTACTTTGTGCCCAGTGTGTTTACTATGTAATTCATCACTTCTAAAGTTTATAAATTTAAATAAGACTTGTAGTAGTTAAAACTGTATACCACAAACGTTTATTATGCTCTACCTCGAAACGAGAAAACTAGATTGGATGCGTTTCACTTGTGTTACAGCAGTTATGCACGAGGCCCAATCCCAGATGCGCATTGTCTTGCTGCGACGCTGGGCGACATGAAGTTAGTTTATTATCAATGGTTATAAAATAAAGTCAAAGTTACAACTATCTTGATCATTATAGTGGTTCTGTAGATGTATATTAATATAATGAAATTGAGTACAGGAAACAAGATCGCTGGTTACAAGCAAATAGTAATATGTCTACCTTGCCAGTAAATCAGCTGGCTGGTTACCTCACAGGAACTTATTTATTTAAAAGTGAAAAGTAAGCTTATTGTTCAAAGTTTGAAAATATCCAGATTTGCCAGTGTTGACTTTTTTTTGTTGATTTTCTTCATATATTGCCTTCATTTACCAATAAAGAGCAGATATTTAAGAACTTTGCCAAGGAGAGTCAGTCCTTGCCATGTGGGGCATACTAACCACTAAGTAAATAACTTGGCATTAATAAAGAATCACAAGAGATGCATTTCTTGTACAACTGTTGGTCAAGGTAAACAGGTTTTTCAACAAAGTTTGGACTTGCCCTCCAAGAGCCTAAATCAGTTTCAAGGAATTTTATTTTTAAGGCAATGCATTATAAAAACTAAAATAGGTTAACATGTTTATTTTCAACTTACATACTGAACATACATACAATCTTTCAGACCATTAACACAGCAAAATATATTGATATTTTTACCTAATCACTATCAATGCCTAAATGCAATATGCAACTGACATCTATTCATCATCTGAGTTGGTCTGGAATATTTCATTAGTTGGATCTCCCTTCATGCCAGCGGGCTCTCGCTCTGCCTTCCTATCCTTCAACTGCCGTTTTTGGATGTACTTTCCAATCATATTCTTCTTTTCCAAACTGCGCATCTGAAATTTAAAATATATATTTAGCATATACTGCACTCCTGCAAGGTAGGTATAAAAAAAAATATATATATAAATCAAAAGGGAGACATAAAATTCAATAAATTAAAATAATAACTGAAACGAAATGTTTTTGTGATTATTCCATACAAGTCTATATTAGAAGATGTCTTACCAGGTTTGGACTTATGTAATTGGGATTGTCCCAAAGTGTTTCTCCCCCAAAACTGCCTTCGAACACTTTAATTGGGTAAAGGACAAACCGTGGACCTAAAATAGAACATAAAATAAATAAATAAAATAATAGCAATGTATTCAAATCTAATTCAACATTCAAAAGATTGAATTCCTGCATCCAAATAAATATGTTACAATCAGATATAAGTTATGAATCATATAAGGGTTATCATATGGGGCAAAATATTGTGTACTTTCTACAATTTATAATCTGTTGGCTTCAAAAGGTTTTATCATTTTATAACAGTACTATATTATTTTTAAAAATATAAACAATTAAATGAATGAGTTACCATGGGACTATGAATTATTATATCATAATAAACAACAATATAAGATGAAATGGCTCATGAGGCACTTTTCAGTACATGCCACTAAAGAAATAATTTAGCAGATTATACACAGGGTAATCTGTTAAAATTTGAAAATAGTACATGATAGCCTTGTAAACTGTAGAAAGTACACAACTTTTTCCTTGAGTGATAGCCCATTTAAGTTGTAACCAATATATTACAGAATGATATGAAATCTGTTTCCTGTGCTTATAAGGTTTACAATATTTTCCTTCTAATCAGACATATAAATTAAGAGCATAATGGTTATTTTGAACTTGAAACAGCCAAAAGCCCTACACTTACCAATCTCTGATAACTTTCCATCTGCCGCTAAAATCTCATAATTACGGAACCAAATTCTATCATCAACAATGGTAAAACTGTAGACGTGATCATGGAATGGCTGGCTTTTTGGATGGTAGTTTGGGATGCCAAATGTTTGGATGAACAACTCCTTCATCAAAGCCCAATGCGGCTCATTGAACTGCGGATCAAAACTTAGAAGGGGCCGAGCTCCTCGCAAACAGTTGCCAGTCATTTTTAGTTCTCCCATGGTGTGAACTGAAGGAAATAGAAAGGTAAGGTTAGTCTCAAAATTAACAAATACATACAAATATCACGAAATACATAGATATACGCCTCAACACTTTTTGTTTTGTCAAAATTTAGGTATATGATGTCCATGGCATTTTTCAAAATTATTACTATTCATATAAAACTACTGTAGTCAATAGCACAATACCAAATACATCATATAGAGAGTATTACAACAGAATTAGGAAAGAGAAAAGGAATTGAGTACTTACTGTTCAAGACCAAGAACTTGATGGACGGTCCATTAGGAACGTGCGAGATCCACATGTAAAAATCTTTTTTCTTTTTCATTTCAAAGTAAATACACTTATTACAATTCTTCATCTCAGCAATCTGGAAAAATAAAATCATGGCAAAACATTAATAGTTCTATTGGAATAAGCTACCAGAGCAGATATGAAAATAAAACTTTTAATAATAAGAAAGTACAAAGTATGTTAATATGTACAAGATATTTACCTCATTAATAATTCTCATATCGTCTCTTTTTTGCTTCTTCACTTCCTTTCTGGAGTGAGGCATGAGGGTCCGGAGGTTTTCCATTAGATGCCTTTCTCGATATCCTATACCTCTTGAGCCAAATACTAGAACACGCTGTTTGTTTGTCCATTTTTTCTGAAAAATAGAAGCCATCTCATGAGACAACTGTGACAGCAATGAGTTAGAATTAGTTTATTTATTTACCTCTAATATGAAAACTGGGCATCTGCAGGTAGAAGGTGATCATCTTGAACACTGTACTTCAAATCCTTGGCTTTTTGGGCTAAACCAATTCTATAATTATGCACAATCTTACTTACTTAACACTGAAGGAATCAATAGTCTAGGTACAAGCTCAAAATAAAAACACACTTACATTATACTTAAAAAGATTTCAGAAACCATAAAACTAACATCAAAATATATTTAAAACAGGGAAAATACAAGAAATCAAGAAATGTCATTTTCTGGTGTAGCTATGAAACACAAAAAAAGACTAATATTTCTATCACATTCGTTGGATATTTAGAACTTTAGGAGCAGTAAAAGGAAACAAGAGGCTATTACTTCACAACTGAGATGAGATATACTGCAAATCAAGAATTAAAGTTTACCTTGGGTGTATTTTTTTTAGTCCTAAACACATATACATAGTACAAGATGAAAAGGTTATGAAATCAAAAGGTAAATCAATTCTATGACATTTTTCTCAAATATCAGAGTTGTCATAATTTGAAGGTACTTATTGTATTAAAATCATACACACAATGTTTATGGTTATAATAGGTAACAGTAGGTACTGTCTGTAATTGCCTTTGTTTATTTCATAATTTCAAAAACTTCCATATTTTCAATTTGTAACAACTATGTCATGGCTTGAAAGTTATCAATAATATAAAATTCTATAAACTTTAACCTTGTGATACTTGTATGCGTGAAACTAAAATTGTATACTGCCTTGTATAGATTACTATTGAACAAGAATCATTAAAGTGATTGTCTGTGATATTGTAAAGTTTTTTGCTAAATCTACTGTTAAATGTTACTAACACACCTATGCATCTGTACTGGCTATTTTGCTTTTTTCTTGGCTCTCCAGAAAAGGCCATCAAAATGGATACTTTTCAGATTTTATGTCAGATGATTCAAGGTAAACAAACAAAATGAAACAAGTAATTTAATATCAAAATTGCAACCAATCATACATAACAACCAGACAATTAAAACAGCCACTTTATCTCTCCCAAGATATAGGTACCAAGGTAGCCCAAGCATCTGAATCCACCCATAGTGATGCAAATTCAAGAAAACCATTTATAAAAGTTTGTCTCTACGAATACAGAGCTCTTGTGCATCTTCCTGCCTGGGCTGATCATAATATAAAATATCTTCTTTATCTATACTATTCAATTGATATGTCACTCATCAAAAGTGTCTTGGATTTCATAAACCTTTCAATGCCAAGTAAATGCCAAGTACTGTTTAGCTTGTACTGCATAGCAGATAAATCCAAATTTTGATAAAGTTTCAACTTGTATATTCTCATAATAAAGAACTGTAGCACTCTGGAGATTTGAAATCGAATGTGGAGCCAATCTAGTCTTTACCTTGAACAGAATATATGTACTGGAAATTAGTTTATCTTTGATTCTGATCACATCAAATATAGTAGTATACATAAAATACATTCAATATAATCATAAGAAAAAGAATTTCCGATCTGAAAGCCACAGCAGGTTAGTATTAAGGATTTAACTTCATGTTGGATTTTTTCTTGATGGAATCTAGTCTATAAGATAACAGTTGTACAAACAGAAAGGTGTGGTTCCACATAACACCTAGTTATAGATATTCAGACTACAAAGTATGTTCAGTACACCACCTATTTTCCCCAAAATTCTATTATATCTCAGTGCCATAACTGTAATCATTACCGACAACTATGAACTCACATGGTGTCTAAAACTCAGGCTTCTGTTGCATTCTGTCTGCATTTTGATATATAAGAACTGTGAAAACTGATACTTGTAAAACATGAAAGGTATATTTGATGACCCACTATAGTTTAGATATCTTTACAACAACAACAACAGCAACAATAACAACAAAAAATGCACCCTGGCAAAATTGACTCTGCTTGTGTACACCCGAAGTCTCATTGGAAACACCGACATAGTTCCTACAGACAAGAGAATAAGAGACATTTCTCATTGGCTTAGATAAACAAGCTTACAGAAACATTCGCCTACAGATATAGAACCCTGTACATACCTAAGAGATAACCATCTAAACCAAGAGGCGGCCACGCTAGCCAAACTACGTTCTTAAACCTGAACTACACAATGGAAATCTACTTTGATCTAAATATTTCCATTTGTAATAAATCCATGGCTAATCTGGGTTTCATTAGTTCTCACAATATTTTGAAGACGCCCCTCTATTGCATATTAAGATTCAACGAAATTGCGATAGGTAATCCTACGATACACCTTCCTCAAATGTGGAAACAAATTTGTATATCTTTTAAAGTTTAAATAACTACGATACTGAACCTTCAACTTCTTCTTCACTGGGACGTCTGAATCCCTGGTAAGTGCAGGAGTTGGGACCGTTGGGACCTCTGGAGTGTTAACTTCCTCCTCCTCTTCTTCCACCTTACGTGCTCGCTTCTTCGCCATGTTGTCTCGAGTGACCACGCTTGTTTGTTGTCGTTCTTGAAGCTCCTAAGCGGATGCCGGTCAGCGTGCTTTTAGGATAATGCGCTCTTTATGTTATTTGTGTATTGTCGATCTTTTAGTCATAATTATTTATGGAAAAATGTAGGAATTAGTGACATAGATTTGGAATTACCCGGAAAAAACATATTAATGATTTTTACATGAAATATATATGCATTTGTTATAGATTTAGTGGGTTAACACTGCATTTTTAAACGTGCTCTGATATTATGCCATAAATACAGCGAAAAAATACAGATGAGCAGGAATGTTAATAAGTTTTTTCAAGAATTTCTATAATCCTAAACAACATTTTAGACACGACCAAGAGCGTAAAATAACTAACCCTTTACCTCTCTCTTGATTTGTAATGAGCAGAACAATCAACGGACGCATAACGCACAACTTCTATGATTTTGTTTTGTCTTTTACTACTATTTTCCCACTCACATGATAAATAAGAGCCTCTATCAACCCAATTCATGAAGGATTAAGCTATGCGTGGGATTTTCCACGTCCTTGCTAGCCATAATAACCACATTCATATATAACATGTATAGAGGATAGACACTTCCAAAAAATATTTGACTGGTAAATACACATACATGTAAATGAAAAATGAAATGACCTGATATACAAATACATATATGTAGTGATATAACATGCTGTCGGATTCACGCCTGTAACCGGATTATCTGTTAGCAGAACGCCCTCATATCTCAGCTGGACGCACAACAAACGTCAAATATAAATAGTAAGAATTTGACATAAATAAATAGTCAGATATAAAGTTGGTGAGGTTATTTCAGACTAGTAGGTAAATATCATTAGAAGAGAGTCGCCAAATAGTCTATAGTCGTGCAATATAAAGCTGAAAACGTGAGGGAATTATAAATGTGAGTGAAATGATATTATATGTCTTCATTTGGTATTTTTGTAATATTTATGGCTATAGTTATACATGTATCTCTTCTTACTTGATTCTATGATTAAGGTGGTTAAGAATTACTATTGTGATAACCTAAGGAAGCCGGGTTTCTGATACAACTATTACTTTTATTGTTCTCGCAATTTTTATGTAATATTTATCATGCGTGATTTTAGAACAAATCTTTATGATATTTACATGGAATTGGCCTCAGGTTATTGTCTGAAGATATATAATCTTTGATATCACTGCAAGTGCCCTGTTTGTTATGTTTTTTTATATAGAAATAAAATTATCTGATTGTTGATTTCTAATGTCTCTTTGTATCTGTGTTTATTTCCCTCAGAATAGTGTTTATATTATACTCATATTTGAAAAGTTTGTATGCATTTTGATTATAATTATCAATTCTAAGACAAGACCTGAGTTTATAAAAGAGAGTGTTTGTTATCATGCACATTTTGTGTGATGGGAAATATCTACTTCTTTGTTGACACACTTCCCCTGTTTAATGCTTTGTTAGACATTTGCCTTTGTTACCTTTTGTTTTGAAGCATACCATTGTTTATTCCTGAATGTACTTTTATAATCGTTAAGTTTTCAATGACTGTATTGACAGATTCTTTGTTTGTATATGACAAGTGCATACTTTACCTTAACCTCTTTGAGTTGCTGTATCCTCTGTGCTCTTTAGTTTCAGTTTTGTGATGAACACTCATTTTACCAATTCACAGATAGAACAGTACATGGGAGGAAAGTATCTCTTGTTGAATGATCATTAAAAGTATGTGCATCTAAGATTATGTATGAGAGATTTTAGCATCTTAGGCCTATCCCTTTAGTGATGATTAATAGAATTGGTAAATATTTAGAAAAGGACTGCACAAAGATGATGACAAAATAATTGCCATACAATTACCATAAAGTGTTATTAGGCATAAAGAATAACATGCAGAAAGTATTACCATAATTATGTATGAAATTCCTTGAATCTGTGCTTGTGCAGCTAAACCCAGTAACACTGTGGCCTCCTCTCTGTACACCCCAGAAAATGCTGACAAACCTCTACCATGTGTATTATGGGAAGATAGAGCTTGTGGACCTCCCTTGGGATTTATCATCAAATCTGGAACCAGTCCCAACCTCTGCCTTGCTAAATTTATGTTGAGCAAGTTTGTGGGCTTTTCCTGAGCACAAAGCATGGAGACCAATTAACCGATTCCTGTGGCCCTATTCTGACTTTTAAAGTTTTTTGTTTAGAAAAAAATATATACATAGGTCCAGGTATTTGCATTTTCCTCTTTTTCAGAGTCAGAATGTCAGGTGGGAAAGTGACAGTGCATCCAATAACAAACAACCCCACAGAAGCATGGGAGCAGATTCGACCATCGCAGCGCACCATCAAGCTCAATGTGAAAACCCCCACCACCCCTCCTGATGAGAGAATGGTATTGCATACGATTGGATGAATTGATAATAGCAATTGAGAGTCAGATACAGTATTAGGTGCTTAAGGTGGTTTTAATCAACAGTTTTTATTGTCAAAATTACTTAATGGCTATGACCCCTTGTTTATGGGTTATTATATTTTCCTAAAATGATTTTGATATATGTGATAAGATTATAGGATTGATTACTCATTTTAAGCAAGCAAAGGTTCTTTTATTTCTAATAGAATTAGTAGGTTTCATTTATTTGTATGTGTGAATGGTAGTAGTTTGTTTGTTACTGAAAGTATATAAATTAAAGATCTCTTTTAAGCTTGATCTTGGGAGAAGCACTTGTTGATCTGTAAGCTTGTAAATGTTACAAAGGTATTTCATTTTTTTCTTTGCAAATAAAAACAGTAAGTCAGTCACTGCGAAGCTGAAAGAGTACTTTTTGTCAAGTTACATTTGGTGGGAAATTTTGAATTCATCCACTAGTCTTTATTAATCTTTGGTTTAGATATGTTGTGGATATATTATGGTTGTAGTCTATATATATTTTAAAAAGCTATGTTGTCAGTGATACAGTAAATTTTATGTATATATATGAAGCAAATTCTCAATACTCATAGTCAATCATATGATGGATATTAGTCTCATATGTTACATTTTATAGATTGAATAATTATATTTTACAGTTATATAGTCCTATCTTATTAATCAGAAATTCTTAGGCCAGTGCCATATTATCATCATGAAGTGATCTTCAAAACCATTTATTATTTTCCAGATTTTTTATGCTTTGAATAATAATCCCTCTAAAAGAATAAAAAAGTAATACCTGTTCTCCTAACTTTCCAGTTGCGTTTTGTGTGCATGAGTGACACACACAGTCTCACATCGCACATCCAGCTGGACATACCGGATGGTGATGTCTTCATTCATGCTGGAGATTTCACGAGATGTGGTAGTGCTGTTGAGGTCGAAGAATTTAACAACTGGATAGGTAATCTTGCCAGCAGAGGATATGCTACTCACATATTTTTATGATCATTTGATATTCATTTACATTATGACCATATTTTATAATGAAATGGAAATGTCTAGCAATATTAACATGTGTTTATGATTTGTCTCACATTTTTCTATGTAGTTGTTGAAGCAGAGAATATATGGTGAGAAAATTATTAATCTCTTCCCTAGATGTCTTCACTTTTATTTTATACATGTACAATTTTTTAGGTTATTACTTCCATGTATAATGTCAGTGATCAAAGTTATTTATTAGCAAACCATTAAGTCAACCCATGTGATATGAGGCAGAATAGTATAATTAAAGACCAAATTAGATGTTACTAGAAAAAATTGAACCATTTTGTATAACATACCTTCCTGACCCAGAGTCAAACCTCTACTGTCCCCAGGTATTATAGGATATGCAAATGGTGAATGTAATTAAATTTATTGGATGGAATGGGAATTGCAAAAGAAATATATTTTAGATCTTTAGCTTTGCCGATATGTATGGTAGGAACACTTGTGGAGAAAGAATTTGAATATTGATCTCTTTATTCTGAGATAGTAAATTAGTTTTTCAGACTAACCTTAGTGAAGATTTATATTATAAATAATATCAGGAAACTCATATTATTTGTCCAATGCCAATCAAATAAAATCAATTCTAGACCCAATTCTTTAAATAAGTAGAAAGTATTTAGAGGGTGATTTTGTTTTTTTCTCCAAAGTTCTGTGATTTAGAGAATAGATATTAGGAGCAGAAAATAGTTCAGTGTTTTGTGCATGAATTTACCTTTCTCTTCATTATTATTCATTTTTTTCAGGTGCTCTTCCACACAAGCATAAGGTTGTTATAGCTGGTAATCACGAGTTAAGCTTTGACAGCAAGTTCACAACCACCTCAAGGCAGCATCACAAAACAGCACATACAGGTATATATATTTTTTTCATGATAAACATCATTTGATGAAATGCATACTTGTAAGAAGAGATATAAGGTAGAAATATTACATTATAGAAATTTCTCACTTTTGAGAATACAGTTCAGGTGAACAAATATGATTTGAACTTACTAAGTTGTCTTTGCTTTTGCAGGAGACAGTCTTATCAATGAGATTCCTGATCTAGGGATGGAACGGGAGGAATTGTGCGCAGCCGTTGCCGAGCAAAATGCAATTGATTTGGTGACCAATGCCATCTACTTACAGGATCAGGCTCTTACAATAAGTGGCATCAGACTCTATGGAACTCCATGGTAGATATTTATAGAAAATCTGATAAAATAAGCAGTTTTAAATTGTCACATTTTTGAAGACCTCGTTGCATGTGAAAAATAACATTGACATATAGATTAGAATATTTTGAATATAGCTTATAAAAACTTTTTTAATTCACTTGCAATACTATCTACACTGGAATGTAGTGATCTCAGAGGTAAAAGGCTGTTTTGTGAAGCATGCAGTCAGCATGAGCACAGAACTTTCTCTTATCACACTGTACAAAAAGCAAGAAGATTTAATGAGCAGCATTCACTTGCAAAGATTATCATCAGGGTGGTTCATAATGTGTATAAAGGGTTTAAAGAGCTGTTTCTTGAGTAGAAAAGCTTAATAAGGAATATTGTTAGCATATTATGGATGGGTGTTGTAACATACGCAGTGTACAAGGTTTTGGCCTGACAGCAGACGTCATGATATACATGGTGATAGCTGTCACAGCATTTTTGAAGTTGGGGGGGAGTGGATCATTGTGTAATAACTCTATTTAGTGACTGATGATGACCATTGCAATTATAATTTCTATAATTGCCATAATATTCACCAAAATAGATTTAGTCTAGAATCGCAAACATAAATACCAGTCCTAAACACAGGCTTTCTTCCTCTTCCCTATCTCTTCATGTAATATTGGCTGTTTGATGGCTATTTTTTTATATTTGCTTATGAAAATTCATGAATGCAAAAAAAAAACAAAGTTGCCCTTTTCCTCCCATAATGTTTATATATATATATATATATATATATTGTTGTCTTTTGATAAGTAAGTGAGTTATTTATTAATCAACAACTCAGGTAATTGAGTTTGTAACCTTAGATCGTCAACAAACGATTAGCTTACTATTTTGGGTAATATAATTTAAAGTCAGATAATTAGCAATATATATATA
>BOPN01001833.1:70000-72500 GCA_017312705.2 Penaeus japonicus
ACTTGACCCAAGGCAGACCATACTAAATGAAGATTGTCATCTACTTTAGTCAACTTTGTACCTGTGGTATAAGTAGCAGAGTAGAAACTTAAGATAAGTCTATATCAGTAATCAATTTGCTTCTGTGAATAGACTATGACCCAAAGATAAGTTATTATTTTATGTTGATATATTTTTTCTTATAATGTACTTTCTTTTATTCTCCTTTTTAACCTGCAATTCAAATTAAATGCATTTATGTAACAAACTAACCTTGATAGTGGTGCTGATTTTTGAAAATCACTTCATATTACTCAAAGTAGTGAATGTGATGAATGGTAGCAAATGAATTATGTTAAGAAATGAAAAGTGGTGAAAAATCCCATAAATGCAATATGTGTAATGACAAGAGTTTTGAGATCGCATGTAATTTAAGTATGTGAATCTGAAGTTTAGTGATTTACATAACTAACTGAAGTGATTTATTGTTTACAGGTAGTAATACCTGAATAGCTGGCATTAAAGGACCATAAGGATAATCTGTTTGACATATCACAGGGAAAATAGCAATAGAGGACTTGATTTCAATAACTTGCATTTGTGCTTGTAAAAATCGACATTATGGATATGTGTGTGTTCAAATTTTATTCCTGGTTAACATCCATTGCCCTCAGGATCATGTAATATCTGATAGAATTACTGTAATAGGAATAGACGTGCATACAATTCACACTTGACCAGAACTTGTTTCTCTTATGCAAGTTGTCTTAAGGAACTTGATATTCTGTTGAGTGTCTTTGTAGAACAATCTTTATTTCTCAAGCTAAAACACCACTTCCCTTATCGCACTAACATTTTTAATATTACACCATATATGTTGGCCAAAGCTTGTTTAAAAGTTATATTTGGTTAATATTGGAAAGTGAGGGTGAATCTAAGATGTTGGACTTTAGGAAAATTATGAGTATTTGTTTATGTATCCATTTGACAGCTGTTGGTGAATAAGTGAATGTTGAGGGCCACCATTTTGTTTTAGAGGCATGATGACCACAAATTTACTTTCAAATACATTCTAAGTATAAGGGATGTGGAGATGTAAAAAAGACGAAAACAAAATGGTATTAATCGCCTTACTTATGCCTTAAATCATTAGTAACATCTCTGTAAGAACTGAAATTAGGTACATTGTGATATGTGCTGTATGGTGTTCACAGACTTTTATATTTATTTATTTATTTACCAGTTAAAGTGGTATTGCATAATTCTTTGATAATCTGCTCATTGGGAAAGGCCACCATATTGCATGATTTAATTTTTTTTATTACTAATGAAAAGATGTTTTGGCATGAAAGTTCATTCAATACAAGGGAATCTGCAGTTGATGAAAGAAATCTTTCATTTATTTACAATTAAGATTTAATTTACTCATTGATGCTAGAGGTGCTTGTATACATGCACTGGACACAATGTTTTCTTTTATTTTAATTATTTATTTACTTTTTACATGTACATGGTTCCAGAAGCACTTAGTTAAGAAGGAGTTGATTACTAGGCGAACCTGACCTCCTTTATTACCCATTCCTTGAGTTTTTAGAAAAAAAAAGTTATTAACCCACACAGGACGGGTGGTACAGCATGTGTACCGCGCATTCAAAAGCCCAGTTGCCGGGCGGCACAGTATTGTGCCAGCCATTCAATTGATTTAGGCCTAATAATTCGAACGCCCTGGCATTTGGACATTCAAGGCTAGAATTCCCCCGTCGGGAATGGGTTAATATTGACGATATGATAATGATATTGATGAAAATAGTAAAGATAACAGTAATAATAATGAGGATAATATATATGTTAATGATGCTTCTGCAGCCATCAGTGTGAGAAAAGAAAAAAAATAAAGTTAAACTATAGTGAACTGTGCATGTACTTGTGTTGTTAGCCTAATAATCCCATTATGATTTGTTATCAGTAAAACCAAAACAGTAGCAGCTCGTAGTGCAAGAAAGAGAAAATTAAGAGTTGTCATGTATGAAACCTAATTTTTATTGTTTTATTATTATTATTATTGTTGTTCTTCTCATTATTATTATTATTATTATTATTATTAATATTATTATTATTGTTATAGTTATGGTTATAGTTATAGTTAAAGTTATTATTAGTACCATTATTATTATTGTTATAGTTATTATTATTATTATTATTATTATTATTATTATTATTATTATTATTGTCATTATTATTTGTATTATTATTATCATTATCATCATTATTATTATTGTTTTTATTATTATTATTGTTATTATTATTATTATTATTATTATTATTATTATTATTAACATTATTATTACTATTGTTATCATTATCTATTATTTTTAATAGGGTAATTTATCTTGTGATTACAATATTAATATGTTACCAGTCATTGGATATTCAGACTATAGTTCTGAATCCAGTGAATATGTCTAACAGGAAAACTTATCCTCAATGCTTTCTGTGTATCATTAGCTTTTATCAATTGGCT
>BOPN01001833.1:77500-80000 GCA_017312705.2 Penaeus japonicus
TAATGAAATAGAAAATAGCTGTTTGAAGCCAAGAGATCAAAGTAAATTGATATCGGTCATTGGTTAGCAGTATTGTGGTGCAATGATTGAAAAAAACTACTCCCAACATTTAGCCAGTTGGGAGTACAAAATTCTATCAGCTAATCATTGTTTGTAAAACCTTAAATGACCAGCCAATTGGTAACTGTTTCATACTGCTGTTTTAAATTACCAGCCAATCAGCAATATAGAGTCAGATTTCCCCTTACTCTCCCCTTACATATGCTTTGTTAGTTAAGTAATTATGAAAATGTCTGCCTTGGTACAAAAGTTTGCTTCTAAAAGAAACTTAAATTATTCTCAACACTGGGAACATGACACGTTTCAGATGTCTAATGATTTCTCTATCTATTGTTTTTCCTTAGATTAGCATCAAATAGGATTCTTCTCAGTCTTTTGGTATTATTTGGTACTAACAGTTATGTCAGTCACAAATATCATATGTTCATCTGCAAGTTAAACCATCAAATGTCAGTATCAAATATAATAAAATGCATCCAACCAAAGGCCCTGAAAAACAGAACGAAATTTTCTTTGTTTTTTATTCTAACTATCCCAAAGATCTGGTTGCAAATAATAGGTATAAGATAATTTAAAACTACACAGTGATATAAGAACATTTAAATCATTAGAAATATATAAATACATCAAACATGTATGATTTTGTTTATCTGCATATATGTCTGAATATATATATATATATATGTATATATATGTATACATATATATATATATATATATATATATATATGTATATATATATATATATATATATATATGTATATATATATGTATATATATATATATATATATATATATATATGTATGTATGTATATGTATATATATATATATATATATATATATATATATATATATATATATATATATATATATATATATATATATATGTATATATGTATATGTATATATGTATATATGTATATATATGTATATATATATATATATATATATATATATATATATATATATATATATATATATATATATATATATATATATATATATATATATATATATATATATATATATATATATATATGGAGCACCGGGTTCCAATAATCATTCATACATATATACTAATACTCTTAAAAGTGTAACAAAATAGAGCATTCTCTTTACTTTGAGTTATAATTCTATATAATTTTACTATTTTTCTCCCTCTCATGTAAGTGGCATTCACGAACTGAAGAATGTATAACCTAAAACATTATATTAACAATTTGTTTTTGACTAGTTGATAAGGTTTTCTATTAAAAAGCTTCTCCCCTTATTACTCGTTCCCTGGAGATCTTGATTTGTTAAGCTTTTCGACAACGACAACAGTTCAGGATACTCGTGCTTAACAAGCGTGCTATTTTCCAAAAGTTCCACGTTTTCAAGCCACGCCGCACCAATGCCTCTGATGGCCTGGACGTCTGGTAACATATTCTGTTGATTATGGACCCTTTGTTTGCCGGATCTGCAGTTCGGACTAAAAAAAGGTAAGGAGCTGTGGGTGTTCTCGAAGCGCTCGTGGTGTAGGCCTACCCTTGAGATCTGATGTAAGGGAGACCACCGGTTCTGAAATTGCTCTCCTTTGATCACGGCTTCTCTGAGTCTGCTGCTGTGTGGAGGCGTCTGGAATTCTTCCTTTAGGCAATGGAGGTTGGAAACCATGGTCGTTCTATTCAGCTCCTCTGCATCTTTTCTTTGGATCGTCGAAGTTAAGGCAGCCTTCCACTGTTCTTCACCATTCTCTTGGATGACGCAGGTTGGCTTCAGGTAGCTCTTCAAGGCATCGTACTGCCCTAATTCCCCACCCGGAGATCCTCTATCTTGACCGAAAGGATTCGATAGGGATAAGTTCCTGATGTCGAATTTTAAACCCCTGTCGTCTCGGCCCGTCTTGTACTTTAACTTTCTGTCACTCTCCGTCAAATCTGATTCTGGCGGAACCCTGGGTTCTTCTTCAACAACATCCAGAGGACCCAGATCCTCCTTCTTCTGCCCCGGCTTGCAATTTCTACCGCCCTGTCCTCTGGTATCTTTCATTGGCACAGGCGTACCAAGAGGTTGTCTAGGACGTCTCTTCCTCCTCCTGTAGTTACCGTTCTCAAACATGTCGGAACACGCTGGGTCGAGAGCCCAGTAACTGCCCTTCCCTGGACGACCTTTTTCGCGTGGAACCTGAAAACAAAAGGAAATGTGTGATTTTTTGTGGCAATTAAGTTATGATTATGTATTCCTAGTCCTTTGCCATAATCATGGACCCCGTACCAGCACGACCGTCTTAAGGTGCGAAGGACAATGAAGATGCCGTATTTTTTTTTTCATAAGAAAACAATGCGACTCGGGATGCGACTCGGATACTAGGGATATGGTTGAAGGTGTCAACGTGGGGGCAGATTATCATGGGTAGGTACTGCGTGTGTATTGTATAATACTATAAATAAGTGTGTG
>BOPN01001833.1:90000-92152 GCA_017312705.2 Penaeus japonicus
ATAATGGCTTGTGTTTGTGTTTACGACCACTTTTAACCCTGTATCTTTTATCACATCCATCTCTGTTAAGTTCGTCCTGCACTTTGTAAAGATGTGTTTCAAAACAATAATAACATTCACTTAGTAGGAGAAAAAAGTTAATGTAGCGTTTATACACACAAGATAGTAATGCACGCGGTGTGTATTTGTGCAAATGAGTGCATTTATACAAGTGCGTAAGTGCGTGTGTGCGTATATCACATACCCTCCTTCACTCCCTCCCCCTCCCCAATCCCTTCCACCCCCATTTCCTCTCCGTCACAGGGGGCGGTTGAGTGAGGTGTGTTATGTTACTAAACAACGCCACAAAGCATAGGGGAAGGGAAGAGAGGGGAAGGAGGAGGGACGAGAGAAGGGGAGACAATGATGTTAATGGGAATAAAGGAGAGGGAGAGAGACAAGAGGAAAGAATAAAAAGCTTTTTAAAAGGAGGATAAATCATGTAATATGATAAAGAATTTTATGCTTACGCATTTTAAACTCGGTTGTTTATGAAATGGATGAAGTGAAATAAAACCTTAACAGGTTTTCCCATCAAATGAACAGTATTGCAAAATATGTATCATTACCTCTATTTACTGTCATTGCAAAAGTGATCCTAACAGTACGTTCTTTGAATAACGGAATCTTTATTCAGATTCTTCTGAAAGAGCAACAATGGGCTAGATTCTTATTTGAAACCGTATAGAAATCCTATTAATCCACTAAACATTGTTATTTGTCTTACTTGAGGCATTCCATCATAATAGCAATTATAAAAAAGAAATCCATATATCTATAAAGACAAACAAAGATGGCGCTGCGGTTAAACACAGAGCGATAGAAAAGTCGAATAACAAAATATCTTATCCCTGTGGAAAATAAAAACAATGTCTATTAGAAAATGATGCAAGCGAGGGTCTCCACGGAGCAGTTGCAAGGATGCACGTAGAGCCGCTGAGCAGGATTCTGATGGGATTTTCCTCTTAACTCTTTATTTTTCTTGAGTTTGGGGAAAAACGATGGCGAAGCAAAAATGAGTTTAAATATTTATTTAATATGCAGGAATAGCCAATGGCACCTGTGAAAATAAGGAAGATGGGTGAAATGTCCCATTTGACAAACTGCTGATGTAATTGGGTCTGTATATGTTGATCATTTACATTTATATCGGACGCTTCAACAGCTAATGTCTAGGTTTATTTTGATCTTATATTCTATTAGATAACGTTTCATAAAGAGAGAGAGAATTTAAAAGATCTTTATTCATTAAAATGAAGAGGGTGGGCAGACATCAAAAGAAACAGACAAACACAAGGCAATATAACAAAATTTCAACGAAAAAAGTACGAACAGCAAACGTAAATAAATCTGCTTCCCAGTATATGCACAGACAATGCGCACTGTGCAGCCGTCATCACACCACACTTTACGAGGGATAAACAACCTAGGATTCTCAGACGACAATATATCTGGCCTTTAGAGCAAAACCCGAAATAATATTTAACTTCGAGCTGATAACAAAGCGCCCACGAGTGTCGTGCTGGCGGGAAGTGGATTCTGGCTTTCCCCCTTCGTTTCCATGACCTTAAAATGGCGCCATCCTCTGGGTTATTGACTTAGTTCAGTTCTCTACGGGATGTGATTCACGTCGGATGCCCCTGGGGAGGATCGGTTTGGTATTGCAGACTGCATTTTCCTGAATTGCGGTATCAAATATGGGGTGGGGGTTGGGGGGGATTTACTTCGTGTGTTAGCGTAACAGAGATGAAAGAGATTAGTGTGAATAATAATTTGGAAGGTATGGGGGATTTTGAAATCGTTTCCGTTAAGGAATAAAGTCATGCCCGTCTAACTAGGGTAATTTGTTAGGCAAATGTGATGAATTGACGAAGCGTAGGGGAAAGAAAAATGATACGTGTCATGTTATGAATGCCCGCAAGAAACTCATGCGCTTGGTTTCATTCATATAAAGTATAGAGATCATACATATTTCGAGAAACTAAATATGCTTGGATATCTACACACCTACAAACACACGCACACATACACGCATTTATTATTGTCTATAACAGACTTTATATATATATGTGTGTGTGTGTGTGTGTGTGTGTGTATATATATATATATATAT
>BOPN01001833.1:93834-103834 GCA_017312705.2 Penaeus japonicus
TATATATATATATATATATATATATATATATGTGTGTGTGTGTGTGTGTGTGTACACATAAATGTATCTATGTATGTGTATATGCATATATATCTATATACATATTTTTTTTCTGTTTTGTGCACAGTGTACGTATATATAGATATAGATTTATATTTGGACGTAATCTCCCTCGAGACCGTTAATAAATTCTTTTCAAAGCGTCTTTCCTCAGCAAAGGCTCCCAAAAATACAGGGACAGAACCCGGCAAATAAACAGCGGCCGCTTACCTTGCGACCGGCTAACTGGCCTGCTGTGTTGTGAGAAGACAAACTAGCCCCGCGTAAACAGGTCCTTTGCGGCCGAGTCGTGAAAATATACAAGGCAGAACCAGCTCACATCTGCGCAGGAGATGCAGAAGCCCCGCTCTCTGTTCTGGCGCGTTGTTTCAACTATAAGAGCGACCATTACCGCCTGCTGGGCTACTTCTTAAACATTTTTTTTTTTTACTTTTTTTCTGAGGGGAAACGTAGGTTTTGCTACCTGGGTTCTCCTTGGTTTGGGAGTGTGTGCTTGGCTTCGTTATCCCTTTGCGATTTGGGTTTCAGGAGAGATAAATGAAGCTGTTGTGGTTATGTTTTTTTCTTTTGGACTTTGGTTAGTGATGCTTTTCTTTTATTCATGCGTAATTTGTTTTACTTTAAGTTCATTAACTACGATAAAAATAAATGTTTGACTCAATGTTATACGCTTTACTCTCTCAGTGACCTATGCTAACTTAATGCTAAAGGCTATGTTTCTATTTACAATCTTCTGAAACAATCCATGTATATAGCAAGTAAAATGTGTCCTTTCCATTGTCGGGAAATTCCGTCTCTCTCATATTAATACAATAAACATGGCGCCAGTGTCAACAGATAAATATTTTGTACTCATTTATAAGCGTCAAAAGCAAGTGCAGTTTGTTTATATTATGTTACATCTATAAACATCGATCTTCAAGACCAAATCTATTTCTAAACTAACCGGTCGAATTCAAGAATTATAAATCATTCATGTTATAAAAAGAAAAATGAGATATAGACTTCACTAAAACCATACATTTTCTAACTTTCTTAAAGGTTATATATATATATATATATAAAACAAAGGAAACAAAAATACACTATAGATATATTTTCTTTATTGAACACGTGATGGAAAATGTGAATGATAATGCCTGATTTTGGAATGGTTATACCGTGAGAAAACGAATGAAATCAGCGATTCAAAACCCATCACACACACGAGCACGCTGACATATATCACAACTGGTACAAAATCGTGTGAACACCATAACATTATGTAGGCGGATTCATCTCTCACTCGTGCGTCTGTGTGCGTGTGCGTGTGTGCATGTGTGTGTGTTTGTATATATATATGTGTGTGTGTGTGTGTGTGTGTGTGTGTGTGTTTGTATGTGTGTGTTTGTGTGTGTGTGTGTGTTTGTGTGTGTGTTTGTAAGTGTGTTTGTATGTGTGTGTGTATTTGTATGTGTGGGTGTATTTGTATGTGGGTGTATTTGTGTGTGTGTATTTGTGTGTATTTGTGTGTGTGTGTGTGTGTGTGTGTGTGTGTGTGTGTGTGTGTGTGTGTGTGTGTGTGTGTGTGTGTGTGTGTGTGTGTGTGTGTTTGTGTGTGTGTGTGTATTTGTATGTGTGTGTATTTGTATGTGTGTGTGTATTTGTATGTGTGTGTGTATTTGTATGTGTGTGTGTATTTGTATGTGTGTGTATTTGTATGTGTGTGTGTATTTGTATGTGTGTGTGTATTTATATGTGTGTGTGTATTTGTATGTGTGTGTTTGTATGTGTGTTTGTATGTATGTATGTATGTATGTATGTATGTATGTATGTATGTGTGTGTGAGAGAGAGAGAGAGAGAGAGAGAGAGAGAGAGAGAGATAGAAACATGTATGTGTGCCAGTTTGTATGTGTGTACGTGTTGAATAAAAAAAAACAGGGACGGGGGATCTCGCATACTCATTCTAGGAACATAAAACTCCACACAGACACACGTGCAGTCATCTCTCGAACGCATAAACCATCGAAATATTTGGTTGTTGGGAAAACGTTAAAGCCTCGCGTTCATAACAGTTTACTCCCATCTGGCCCTCAGGCAGGTGAGGCAAACATACTTTTGTAGTCTGTACAGAAACTGCGGTCGCCATCACCACCTTCGCCGGTCGAGTCGGGAGAGCGGGTGGGAGGGGGGAGGGAGGAAGAGGGAGGAAGAGGGAGGAAGAGGGAGGAAAGGGAGGAAAGGGAGGAAGGGGAGGAAGGGGAGGAAGGGGAGGAAGGGGAGGAAGGGGAGGAAGGGGAGGTAGTTTCTACGTAATGGCCTAACTGCCGTATCACCTTATTGAGGCTACCTTCGACGACAAAAAAAATAATCAATAAAGAAAAAGGCATAATAAACCAACAAAAAAATCTCAATCAATGACAGCCAAATTTGTATGAACATTTTGGATCGATAAAACCATTCTTTATCAAACGTTTCAATGATGTGTTTTCTGTGTATCTTTATCTTTAAAATGAATTTTTCTTCCCCTCCTTTACCCAATCCCTTTCTGAATTTCCTCTTGTAACCTTGTCACTACAAATCATAATACTGAGAGTGTGTGAGAGAGAGAGAGAGTCGCCCGCCCACATGTACAACTGGCACCTCTGAGAAAAATCAAGTAGTCACAGCATACAACCTCTAAGTCATGCCAGACGGCGATTCTTAATACTGTATAAAACCGGTCAGTCAGGCTGGCCTCCGATTCCGTGCTCCTTAAAAAAATAATCTTATACAAATGCAAAGAGACAGACGTAATCATCCTGTGCCCCAACTACGAAGGATAATTTCAGCGACTAATCAGCCCCCAAAGAGACAGCAGATCAAAGCCCCCTCTGCCGAGAACAGGGGGAGAAAAAGCAAAACCTGACAACCCTACAAATGATTGGAAATAAATTACATTATTGAGTTTTAAAAAGAAATGCCCTTCTTGCAACGATGTGCAACGAGACGATGATGATATATTTTTTTTGCCCATCACACACGTCTAATAAATATTTAAGAGAGACTCGAATATAAACTATACAACTACAAAAAGAAGAAATACAATCACATATGGAATCACCAAGGGAGTATCACATTTGGAAGGCGAGAGAACGAGCGAGAGAGAAATAAAAAGGACGCAACATATCTCCTGTACAACACATTTTTTTCTTCCTTGCTTCGGCACGTTAATGAACACCAGCGTCTCCTTACGAGAGCCCCGTTGCACATAGCGCCGCGGACACGAAACGCACTATGCGCTCGGGTCTTTCCTCATGAGCTCGATGTCGGCTTCTACCATGTCCTTCACCAGGGCCTGGAATTTCATCATAAAAATAGAGTATGAGAAAAAAAGAGAGGTCTATGGCGATAAACTAAGAATCTAGAGCTATAGTAATAATAAAAGTGGTTTCGAATGAGAAAAAAATATAATAACAAAAAGACGAGATCAATGATATTTTTTTAATGACCTATAATAGCAACCACAATAACAATAATAATAAAACTTACACGTTAACAAAAAATATAAAAGAACAGTCATAAACAAGGCCATATAAAACAATCTTATAACACGACGCCAATACATCAAAGGCGCCGACCGGGTCATTACTCACCGGGAAATCGAAGGTCGTCTTCCAGCCGATCTTCTCCTTCGCCTTCGTCGGGTCTCCTTGAAGGAATTCCTTGGGGGAAGAGGAGGAGGGGAGAGATGAGGTCAAGGGTGAGACTATTGGGGGGAAATATCGAAACAAAACAAAATACTGTTCACGAGTGTTACGGGATATGAGAGAGTGAGAGAGAGAAAGAGAGGTAGAGGGAGAGGGAGAGGGAGAGGGAGAGAGAGAGAGAGGAGAGAGAGGAGATAGATAGATAGAGAGAAAAAAAGAGATAATAAACGATATACTACATGAAACGAATATCAATAGTCATAAAACAAAAGGCTACAAGAAGAACGAAACTAAAGTAAAGTAGAGTAAAGAAAAGAAAAGAAAAAAAAGAAAGAAAAAAAGGAAAAAAGAAAAGAAAAAAAAAGAAAAAGAAAAAAGAAAAAAAAGGAAAAGAAAAAGAAAAAGAAAGAAAGAAAGAAAGAAAGAAAGAAAGAAAGAAAGAAAAAAGAAAAGAAAAAGGAAAAAAATAAGAAAAAGAAAAGAGAAAAAAAGGAAAAGAAAAAGAAAGAAAGAAAGAAAGAAAGAAAGAAAGAAAGAAAGAAAGAAAGAAAAAAAAAAACGCCTAAAACACCGATCGAGTATTTGCGCGCGGAAACACACAAAATGGCAGCTGTTGAGAGGGAAGAGGCCACTCGAGTTTTCCTTTCACTTATATAGATGTATAAAGGAGAGAGACGAAGGGGAAACGGAAAGGTTTAATGAGGAATGAGGAGGAATGAGCAGGAGAGAGAGAGGAGAAATGTGGGAAGAGACTAAGCGAAAGGAAAAAAGAGAAGGGAAAATAATAGGGGGAAACGTGAAAAGAAGAAAGAAAATGGGATATGTTAAACAAATAGAAAAAGGTGAGATTAAGGAAAAAAATAAAACTAATTACAGTAATGTCATATCTAGACTGACGTATGGGTATTGTCTATTTATGGTGTAATAAGTGTGTGCATATGATGTAAAGTGTCAGGAATGAGTATAATGCAGTGGAGTATGGGAGTATGGTGTCAGGTATAATAGGTATGATGCTGTGGGTGTGACTAATATGGTCTGAGTATGCTGTTAGATTCGATGATGACGTAGGGATGTGTAAATATTGTGAACTGGGGGCGAATTTGATGTGGTCTATGTTGGGTTTCATTATGGTGCAGTGGGCGTGATGGATATGAATCTTGTACAGTGGGTGTGAATGTGGTCTGGTATGTTTGAATACAAGGTCAATGTTGAGGTTGAATGAATATTTTATAGAGAGTATAATTGTGATGTGGTAGATATAAGTAGATATAATATATAGACAGATAGAATAGTTGATCAAATAGTGGGTGTATAAGGTTACTATGGGTATGGTGTACTATTGTTTGAATCATATGATGGGTGTGAGTGCACTAATGTGAGTATAGCATTGTAAGAGTGTGGTATGTTTATAGTAGTGTGTAGTAAGTTGTACAAAGCTGATATGAGTATCAGTACAAGTATGGTGAATATTGTGAGCAGGTTAGTGAAAGTAAGATAAATGCTTGAGGGCAGAATGAATCTGTGAAAGTACACTAAAATATTCAGCTCTCTTACAGCTAAACTCATGTGCAGATTAAATATGTTTGCATATGTTTTGCTATCAGGACTGAGTAGTTAAGTCATATCATTAATAAATATAAATTGTGATAAAACTGACAAATCTAAAGCAGGAACTTTGATAAGCCTCTTTAACCCTACAATGTAGCTTATCTAACTTGTGCTTATATTAGACCCTGCTAGGTATGACAAATGCCTTTGAAATCAATATAAAAAAGATGCACAGAAATTGGGAAGATGTTATAGATTTACTACATAACCTTTTAATCATCTTTATAAGCAATTGATCACTAATATTTGAAATGAAAGATTCTGAAGTTCATTGTCTCTTACTCTCAATCATTTGTGCAAGCTCATTTCTAAATATACTTCTCAGAGTTTTCTACTAATTGTTTCTATATACTGGTGAAGTAAAACTTCTTTTTTTTAACAATATCTATTCAAAGTCCATCAACATAGACCCTAAATCAAACCATACCACCTGCTATGTACAGACCCTAACAGCAGTCACAGAATTTTATCAAAGTCCCAAAGACTGGAAAGAAAAGGATAGCAGAACAAGATACTCACAACTTCAGCAGGTCGATAATACTTGGGGTTGATCTTCACTCTGATAATGTCTGTTCCTTTTTCCTTTCCAACTTCATCCACTCCTGAGCCTTCCCAGTAGATCTCACGTCCAATCTTTTGACAACAGACAAATTTTCCTTAGTTTACTTTCAATGACTCACACATGGTGCAGTTCCCACTTTAATATTATTCTAAAAGAACAATTTGTTTTGATGTATTCCTTTATATACACACATATACAGAAAAAAATCTTATGTAATATAAGATTAAATAATAATATATAATATATTTCAAAGCATATAAGTCATGCTGAACTCTGCAGTTTATAAAACTCTAAATCATTGTAAAACCTTTATCTGGCATTGTCTTATCCTATCTGATATTTAGAAGCTATTGCTACTCACCCCTAAAATATTGCAAAACATTAATTTAACATTTGAAATATATACAAATAACAAGAGCATAAAAATACTGTACAACTCACATATGCAATAAATAACAACATTGAACTACATGAACTTTAGTTAATAATTACTGTATTAAAAAGGGCAATTCTTATTATCCACTTATCAATAAGCAACATAAAAGTTAAGATCAATCTTAATATGATACTCTCTTCACTAAACTCACAAAAAACAAAGCATAAAAACATAGAAGAGCTACATCAAATCAAATCATATCAAATCAACACTCCAGCTACCTAAAATATACATAATGAACTGAAGACCAACTGTAAATGTGCCACGCTCTCTCTCACCTCTTTGAACGCAGCCTCAACAAACTCTCGGACGGAATGGACTTCTCCCGTTGCAAGAACAAAGTCCTCTGGTTCTTCTTGCTGCAGCATCTTCCACATTCCCTGTACAATGAAGAAAATGTTACTCATCAGCACTTCTATCTTATATCAGAGTATCACCTTAATCAGGGATGCTTTTCTTTCTCATAACATTATAAGAAGATATTGATAAAGTATGATATCAAGGGATACAAATGAGATTCATTAGTAATACAACTATTAGCAATAAAATTTGCCTCTTTACATAGGAGATACCATATTTCCTAATACATAACATCACTTTTTCTTGGATGTGGACATCTAACCGAAGATAAACTATCAGTCGAGGTAACAGAGCGTACCTCAACATAGTCCTTGGCATGCCCCCAATCTCTCTGGGAGTCAATATTTCCAAGTTCAAACTTGTCCAAGAATCCTAGATGAATCTTGGCCACCGATCGGGTGATCTTGCGAGTGACAAATGTTTCACCTCGTCTGGGAGATTCGTGGTTGAAGAGGATGCCGTTACAGGCGAACATACCATAGGCTTCTCGGTAGTTAACGACTATCCAGTAGGCATAAAGCTTTGCAGCACCTGAAAAAAAATCAGAAAAACTGAATAGGGGTTTCTTTAGACTAAAAAACATATTCTTCATTTCTAAAACTGTCAAGTTCTTAAGATACCTCATTTAAACTTCAGGAAAATCAACTACCTCTTAAACTATATGAACTTGCTGATATAGTTCACAATAAACTGCTACAAATTTTTACAAGTCTGGAGTCATAGTGCATTTTCCAAATCAATTCCCTCTCAAATCTTACCATAAGGAGATCTAGGATAAAAGGGCGTGGTCTCTTTCTGGGGGATTTCCTGGACCTTTCCATAAAGTTCTGATGTGGAAGCTTGGTAGAATTTGACCTTCTTTTCCATGCCGCATGTTCTTATGGCATCCAGGAGACGCAGTGTTCCCATGGCATCAACATTCCCTGTATACTCTGCCAGATCAAAGGATACCTGTGCAGATACAAAGGAAGGTATTAGTTAGTTGAAATTAAGATATTATCTTGTGTGTAATGTAATATGTTTGCAGCAAAAACTTTCTCAGCATTGTTGCAGTATGTTTTTTTTTAACTCTTCTATTGCATGCTTCACTTAAAATAGATATATAAATAAATAATAATAATAAATACTGAAAACATCTCATCTCCAAAATACACATGATCATACCTATTTCAGAAAGTATATCTCAGAAAGAAAAGTTTTGCCTGTAATAATTTCATCACATACACTTAAAAATCAAATACTTGGATTTGGATGACAGAGGCATGACTGGCTCATCTGAACTCTTAATCTTACTATCTGGAATTTCTTAGCAATACTCTACAGGGAGTCTACATATTTTCTTGGTGGATATCTTTTGTTGAGAAAAACAACAACCATGACGAAGTATCAATAATATGAATAGTAACAATAACTAGAGATTTTCACAAGACATAACCCTCACATCATATCAGATTCTGTGTATTTGAAGAGAATAAATCCAGACCCGAATCCACCTCTAAACACACAAAGAGACATCCAAACTTACCTTCACGTGACTCTGAGCGCCTAAATTATAAATCTCATCTGGTTTTACGAGAGCTATGATCTTAACAAGGCAGGTTGAGTCTGTCAGGTCACCATAGTGGAGCTGCATCCGGCCATTACTGTGAATCTGGAATAATTAAAAAGTATGATAAAAAAAAGCTTGAAAATATATAACCTGAATATGATGATATGATAAAAAAAGAACAAGAAAATATATAACTGAATATTAAAAAATGTGATAAAGGATGAAGAAAAAAAAAAGTATATAAACTGAATATGGATACCTTTCATACAGCATTATGAAGTACTAGAAGAAAAAATGGAAATGATAATGATAACTATGAAAATAAAATATAACTAATCATACTAGAGATGAAATTTTTCATTGAATTACAGTGACTATGACACATGTAGAACTTTCTTGAGACAGATGATTACTGGTAATGTGACTGACATATTTATACAAGACAATAATGATGAAAATGACAATAAAAAAATATTAATATATACATAATAATAATAATGACAAGAACAATAATAAAAAGGAAAAAAATAAATAAATGAAAATTAAAAAAATTAAAAATAATAATGTTCATAGTTCATAGCAACCAATATAGAACAAAGATATGAATGAGACTAATGAACTATACATCTCTTGTGTTGTTCAGATATTCAGGCTCATTCATACCTCTCAAATAACAATAATAATAACAACACTAATGATGATCATAAAATTTCCCTATGGATTTTCCACCAAAGCTTAATCTGCTTCTCATTTGATAAAGAACAATGGCTCTCTTATACCCTGATGATTAAACCTCATTCTTATCTTTAGACGAGACCTGTAAGCCAGAGAGATAACATTTACGGAAACAGATCATCAAATATAAATTCATACAAATATTAACAAATCTTTTTGGCATTATCTGCACAATTTTCTCACTTTATGGTATTATTCAGCAAAAAAAAAAAAAAATCCTCATTTTAAGACATTAACAATAATAATAGTAGCAATAATAATAATAGTAAAAGTAATAATAATAATGAAGAAAAAATCAAATCCAACTATATGGAATAAAGTATTGATTCACAACAACAACAAAAAAATCTCCCTTTATTGCATTATTCTACAAAAGCATTTCTTTTTTTTACCTTGGTGTCCTCATAGAGATGGCGGATGCGGCCTGTGTTGAAGGAGGAAGACCTTCTGATGATCCCATGAACCTGGTATCCTTTGCCGAGGAGGAGCTCTGCCAGGTAGGAGCCATCCTGTGAGGGGGAGACACGGTCTTATCACATCTATTTCTTTGAATTAGGTATTAACTACATTCTAAGAAAGACTTGGGAAATGTTCAAGAGGGAAGGGGGGATTTTACCAGAATAATTAATTATGATTAACACACATATAAGGCCATGTGCACTAACTGATTTCCTTACCTGGCCAGTTGCACCTGTGATCAAAGCAATGGGCATTTTGAGATTGTTATAGGACTTTTGCAGACCTTTAGATAATTCCCTTTGTCAAGTTCTTTTCAATAATTTCCAAAAAAGTCTATGATCTCTTCCTTTAAGTCCAATTTTCTCTGATTTTCAAAATCACTTTGGTTCACTCTTTGTAACACTATAATAATACACACATTTATTTATTTGCCATATAAATATTTTTGAATGAAATAGTTTCACTTATAACATATTTTATTCCCTCTGCAAAATTGTTTTAGCTTCTATTGCAAACATTCTTCATTTAGTTTACCCAAAGCCTTTAAAGGTATTTTATATAA
>BOPN01001833.1:146334-148834 GCA_017312705.2 Penaeus japonicus
TCGGCCATTGGTCTTCTGCAGCGGCTGACTCACGTAGTCGACGCCAAGGCGATTCCGGCAACGTTGTACGCAACACCTACGTAATAGTTCATTCACCTGCAACCGCAGATGTGTGATGCAAACAGGTGTGTGTGTCTGTGTGTGTGTGTGTGTGTGTGTGTGTAAGTGTGTGTGTGTGTGTGTGAGTGTGTGTGAGTGTGTGTGTTTGTGTATGTGCGTGTGTGTGTAAGTGTGTGTGTGTGTGTGTGTGTATGTGTGTGTGTGTGTGTGTGTGTGTGTGTCTGTGTGTGTGTAAATGTGAAAGTGTGTGTGCGTGTCGTGGGTTATTTTGGGGTTTGAGGTTAAAGGTTATTGTAAATTTTTGTTTCGTGACAGGTGGTTACAGTAGTGCAGCTATTTAGGTGGTATAGCACGAGGGTAGCTGATGGAACAACGGTGTTCTAAGCCGCAATAATTATATCTTTGTCGATGAGGCTTCAAGGAGCGTTTTCATAATAAGGCATCTTCGTTGCGTTTTTTTTTTCTTTTTATGAAACTATCTGGTGAAAAAGTATACATAACCGATCTAACACAAGGTAATATCATCCAGTAGTTCTACCAGAGGAAAATGTGCTAAACAATAGTACTTAAAGAGTGACTTTTAAGAAAAACTTTAACAATATCAAGTGACGGTAACGCAAATGAACCCTATCAATTGTAAACTTTATCGCTGGATGATATATGGCAGTATAGACCCGTTAACGTTCCTCGTCTATGCTTTTCTCAGAACGAACCCAAGTATCATTGTTGGCGTTAGCACATGTGTTTACACTCGTTTTTGCCCCTATTGCAGCTGTCCTTTGTATCTGAAAGTATGCTCGTGTTCGAGACACAGAGTTCGCTGCCACAAATGCAGGATGAATAAGCATGGACAACTTCTCCGTGCAAGAGATGTAATTGGCGATTTACATCTTACTGTGTAAACTTACAACTGTATTTTGAGACTCTGTGTGTGTGTGTGTGTGTGTGTGTATTACAGCCGTAAGCTCGGACGTCATATCATGTCATAGCTGTCTTCAGGACACAAAAGTGGCTTTAAAACCCAAGCCTACAACACTCATAAACGAACAGATCAACATGGCAGTTATGGAAGAGAGACTTGGCTCGTGATAATATAGAAACGGTGCGGGAGTGTTATGACCTTCAGTCTGCAACTTAGAAAATAGCTGATAAACCAAACGAACCTTATCTCTTCTTATTAAGGGTCATTTACGTTGAAATGTTTTTATTGCTTGACTGTTATTGAGGAAATCAGTCACTCGTGAGAAGTGAATCGTGAATCTATAGTGTGAAATAATTTGTACAGGGAAATTAAGTACCGATTCCCATTTTTATCTCAGATATATAATTTTTTTCATTCTTATTCATACATTTTCCGCAACATTAGCTACTGTTTGACTGTAACTGGTGATTCGTAAATTAACGGTGTAAAATAATTTGCTGATGAATATGCCACATTTTTATTTAAGAGTCAGAATAATGCTATGTGTTACAGGCATGTGTCCCTTCAACACACACACACACAAAAAAAAAAAAAAAAAAAAAACTAAATTACACTGAATAGGAAGTGATATTAAGAAAACAGTAACGTAACTCAAAGGCTTCTAACTACTACCTGAGAGTTAAATGCTGAATGCATCATTTTAGCATAGAATCCACTCAATCAATATCATATTCAGATCTTATTCACCAATGTATATTCAACGTACACTTCCCTCTCGTTAGGTCCTATGCCAAATGTTCTCCGTGCAATTAAACGTTTTAATTTCAAAACTATTTCGAGATTCTTTGAGTATAGCTTATCTTAGCATGGGTATGAAGAGTGTAAAATTCAGTGTTTATATTTACAATAACTGTAAAAAGGATGTTATAGTACCAAAGAAAGTGTAAGGATTTGCATTCTAGAAAGTTCATTCTGAAAGGACACCTTTACTTTACTTTACTTTCTAGCTACAGCTTTTTCAAATAATCACTTGGTAAAGTTGCTTATTATTACAATCATTATCATTAATATCATTACGATTATTGTTATCAACGAGGTTGTTAGAAATTAACAAACAATCTTGTTTCTAACTACCTTGGTCATTATAATTATCATTATTATCATTACATTAACATCATTATAACCATTATTGGTAGTAGTCTTATCATCATTATCATTATTTCCATTATGATAATTATTATTATTACTATTATTATTATTATTTCATTATCTTTACTGCTTAAATTACTACTAAAACTACTAATACTGCTACAACTACAGGTTTTACTGCTACTACTACTATAATTACTACCACTACTACTACTACCACAATCATTATCATCATCATCATCAGCCAACCACGACTACCAAATGAGATAGCCATCCCTTCCAAGCAGTGGGAGGCAGCGCACTAGACCACCTGTTGTGAGCCACCTGAATCACCTGTTTACACTACGCGCCTAAGTAGTAATTTCATTC
>BOPN01001833.1:166334-168834 GCA_017312705.2 Penaeus japonicus
TATAAACTCCACTAAAACTATGCCGAAAATTTTCTTTCTGAGGGAAAGGAATGGAATTAGTGTTGATAAAAAAACAGAGTGGAAGGTCACTTGGAGTATAAATAAGATGCTTTTGTTTTTTTCAGATTAGAAAAGAAATGTCCTTGAATCAGGTACCCTCTTGGAACTTTCATTTAGTGAGAAAATCTAGAAAATGTGATAAAAAATCATTATCTGTTTAAAAGACACCTTTCTAATTCTCTCTAGGGATTATTACACGTGTGTTCTCGTTATGCAAATATGCTCCCACACTTGTAGTTTTTACATGAAACGCATGTTAATGAGTAGATGTTAGGAACACTGATGTTTGAGAAGTATTTATAATGATTTGTATTTTATTCTTAATCAAATATCATTCTCCATTAGGTATGGTAATTACAAAACTCGCGAGGGGACTTTTAGAATAATGTAATTCAGACGTGTTATTTAATGAAAAGCGTCAGCAGAATTTTGAATTAGGCTTAATATTAATTAAGGATGGGTTTCATTTGCATAAACAGATTTTATAAATGTGGTCAGGTTGCCATTCCGTAATTACTGAACTCTTGAGATATTTGTGAAAATGTATACCAAAGTACATTAATCGGTATAAAAAAACGTTTGTGGTTTAGAAAGAAAGCATTTTAATTATGCTACCTTATTTATCATATACCTGTTTTACGCAATATTGTATAATTGTATTCTAAAGAAGCTCCTATAGCATAGTTGATTAAAAAAAAGGACTTCACAGTTTTTCTCTACATCATCTGCTATCACTAAAAATACAGTAACACATCTTTCTAACTATGCCCATTAAAACAAAACTCATATAATATACATCAGCAGACCTTAGCAATGAACCATCCAACCCATAGAGATGCATGTAGCGGAAAAAATAACATGAGGCTGAGCTACCGAAGTGTCATCAAAACTCATCTCCGTCTCCATGGCAACTCACACACATCCCGATGCCGCAAGAGGGGATTCCGTTGCCTTGAGTGTGCTAATGCATTCACTCACGAGGGGCGCTTCTCTACGAGCAATTTGGTATGATTTATGGATGGAAAAATAACTTAGATTACGAGATCTTTTTTTCTGAAGAGGGTATTTCTTTCTTCTTTATGAAATCTGTATGATTATGAAAAAAAGTTTGGAGATATATAGGTTACAAAAAAATGAGATTTTATTTTATTTATTTATTTTTTTTTTGAGAACGTGGGCTATATTGTCTCTCCTTGTGTTCTCCCAATTAATATTGAGTAACGTTTTGGTGTCTATCTCTTTTATTTATCAGCAGAGAGGTATAACTATATGTGCATGTGTGACAAGGAAGCAGGTTTCCGTTTCCCTGTTTGTATGTCGAACTGTAGCTGTACGTAATCTAAAGTATAAACTTCTTAAGACACTTTATACACTTTATTGAAATTTGTTTAAAGTAAGGGTATTGCTTGTGAAAAGTTGGCCTTACATGATAAGATATAGAAAGTTCTCAGACCTGTATCGACAGGAAATGAGTAAGACTGTCTCATGATAATGCTAAATCACGCAAGCAGAAGTAGGTCAGAAACTGAAATTATACCACGAATTACTGTACAATAATCATTCGTTGGATATAACAAAATTAACAAGAACAATATGCAAGTCACTTCCCTAACCTATAACATGATGACGTCACAACATAAAATGCATCGAAAACTAACCCACTTAACAAAAGCATTAAAAGACAAATAATGATACACAATCTACCCCACACATGTTTTTCCTATACCTCTTTTCCCGCGCGTCATGCCGGACAGCGCCATGCGGGAAATAAAACTGCTTCCGCGACAGATCCAGCATGACAAGACTTTAAAAATGATGTAACAATAAAAAAACAGTCGACAAAAGCCAAACAATACATTCAAAAGTTCGCGGGAAAACTTCCAGCAACGCCGCCGCTATCAACAACGTTACATAACATCTAATCGAGGCATGACTGTTCAAATGTCAGTCTCCGCGGCTGTGAAAGGTTAGATATTGCTCACCCAGGCTTTCGGTGTGACGCCTAGTAAGAGGTAGATGTGATACTTTTTAAACAACAGCACTAACAGAGACATAACTGATTATTTAACATTATCTGCCTCGTCAATATACGTTCATTAGCACACACAAAATCACACGCTGTATTCCACTTATCATTTTTATGGCGTCCTGCCCGAGTGGTGATTTATTAAAAGCCATTCCCGCTTATGATAAAAGCTATTACTACTTATTTTTTTACATTCAACTTTTATTTGATAAAAAATAACGGCTCCAACCCTTTAAGTTTGTTTACATTTTCCAAATTAAACTGGCAAATAAAAACAGTTTCTTCCTCATTTTGAATATGCTCAGTCTTCTAGCACTTAATATTAACCTCAGTATACAAGAGAATATTTACATGATAAGATAGAGTGCCCTGTAGACTGAGGGAACTGCAACTACAGCACTTGTTGTAGCGCCT
>BOPN01001833.1:173834-176334 GCA_017312705.2 Penaeus japonicus
AAAAAACTAGGATGCCCAGAATTCTCATTAGGGTCCAGCCAAAAGACCGGAACGCCGACTCGGGCCGAATTCAGACGAGTCGACGAAGCGAAGGTCATTCGTCCGATTCTATTGACATTCGTCCAAATTAGCGTGGAAGGTCGCTGTAGAAGGGAAGAGCGGAGGGGGGGTTCACGTGGTCGCGGGGTACAGTAGGGCACTAGGTCGGTCGGGTATGCGGGCCAGCGAGGTGGGCAGGAGGTGGGCAGGAGGTGGGCAGGAGGTGGGCAGGAGGCGGGAGATCCAAGTTCACTTTGACACGCTCACTCTCACAAACTCTCCCGGGTACTTTCACATGGAGAGGTGCCAGCACGCAGGGATAGGCGGAAGTGCATTTGCATGAGCTAATGTTGCAGACATGTGTTTATTATGTCGTGTGATTAGCCTGTCTCTTTCTCTTTCTCTCTCTTGCGCACTTATTTTTTTGTTGTTGTCTGTTTCTGTCTGTCTCTCTCTCTCTCTCTCTCTCTCCCCCTCTCTTTCTCTCTCTCCTTCTCTCCCTCTCTTGCATTCATTACTCTCAGTGACGTAATCATGTTGCTTTAGAACCCCCAAATTATTTAATACATCCTGATCATTCCAACACACATAACTGTTTTAGTCATGCAGAGAATTCAAAAACACTAGAGACGATCCCGGGGTTTCCTGAATGCTAATGTAAAGCTTTTGAATGGACCATTAAAAGATGCCAAAGGTTATCTTAATATCTCATTGTCATAGAACCTTGACCGAATAAGAAATACTAAATATCCAAGATATTCGATTGGAGAATAAATATTTAGAAATCAATAGGTTCGAAAAAAATGTTACAAATATATAACGCCATTGACGAAGAAAAGCTAGTAAAGAACAAAACGATAAAATATGGTAAGAGAAATGCTATCTAAAAAAAATAATATTTACTTTCTGGAACGAGCAAGCATAACAGCTGACATCTAGCGGAGCGAATAATAAAACGGCTGTCACGTCTGCCTGTCATGCACTGTCAGGAGGAGCCATCTTCACCGCAGAGGATAGAACTGTCATGCCATAGAAATAATTTTTGAGGAGTTTGTTAACCCTAAGGGTGGGTTAAGATGATAATAATGATAATGATTTTCATGTGGATGATAACTGTGATGATGATGAAGATGATTATGATGATAATATTGATAATACTTATGATAATCATGGTAGTGATAATGATGATGATGATATTATGATAAAGGTGATGATGATGTTAAGAAAAAGGGTAAAGATGCTATTGATGATAATAGTATCAGTGAAATATGATAATAATGATGATGATAATGTCGATAAAGCTCATAGCAATAATAATGATGATAATGATGATTATGATAATAATAAGGATGATAATGATGGTTATGATGATTATGATAATAATAATGAGGATAATGATGATTATGATAATAACAATGATAATAACAATAACATCAGTAATTATAATGATAATAATGATAAGGATAATAACGAGAGTAATGATGTACTCCTATTACCATTAAGGACGATGAAAATGATAAGAATGATACTGGTAATAATAATAGGAGTAATTATTATGATGATAATGAAAATAATATTGACAGTGAGAATAATAATATTGGGTAAGGGAGGAGGACGGGGGGAGAAGGTGATTGAGGAGGGGTGGGGGAGAGGGGGAGAAGGTGATTAAGGAGGGGTGGGGGAGAGGATGAGGGAGGAGGGGTGGGGAGAGGATGAGGAAGAAGGGGCGGGGGGAAGGATGAGGGAGGAGTGGTGGGGAGGGAAGAGGATGGTGAGGGATTAGTGTAGAGGGAGTTAGGGAGGAGTTGAGGGTATGAGGAGGGAAGAGAGAGAGAGAGAGAGAGAGAGAGAGAGAGAGAGAGAGAGAGAGAGAGAGAGAGAGAGAGAGAGAGAGAGAGAGAGAGAGAGAGAGAAAAGGGAAGGGGGGAAGGGGTAGGGAGGGAAGAAGGAAGAAGAAAGAAAAGAAAGAGAAAATAGGACGGAGGGAGAAGAGGGGGTAGGGGGAGAGGAGAAGGAGGAGGGAGGCAACGTGAGAGAAGACAACGAGGAAAAGAGGAATGAGGAGGGGAAAGGGCAGGAGGGATATCAGGGCAGGGATGGGAGAGGGAGAAGGGAGAGGGGGAGAGGGAGGAAGAGGCTAAAAAAATGACGCAAAACTCACTTCCCTTTTGTAGGTCAGCCACCTTACAATGGAGATAGTGTGAGTGTCAAGGTGGTGTTGTCTTCTGCATTGTTACCACCTTTACGAGTTGTTGAGTGTTGCCGCGAAGGTGGAATTCTTTATTTGGAGGAGGCTATTCAGACAAATGGCTAAACGTTGTTGTTTTTTCTTCTATTTTTTACGTTTTCGTTTTCTACACGTCCTTCCCTATACCGATTATTTAAAAGCGAGTTTCAAATTTTGATGTGGTTCTGTATCAAAACTTGTGCAGCTTTATTAGTCATCTCTTAGAGGAGTTTA
>BOPN01001833.1:186334-191334 GCA_017312705.2 Penaeus japonicus
AGACACGTAAAAAACACACCCAAAAAACAACAACATAGAAACGAGTCAAAATCAAGACAAGAGGTAAAAAAAAAAAAAAAAAAAAAAAAACTAGCTCCCGTTGCCATGAGTAGACATAAATAAACATCCGTGCGTGTGAAAACATTCAACATTTCCCACATGACTGCTTCATCCCGTGACGTCAGCCTCCCCTCTCACCGATCTGGCTCATCCTCAAGCGAACGCCCTTATTATGATGTGGATTCTATGTCCACATCTCACCAAGCTTTGTCCATTCGCCTTTGCTTTTCGGGCACGTCGTCTCTACCCTGTGGAACATGCTTGCGCGCGCCCGAAGGATCTTACCAGGATGTGACGTCATTAATGTTCGCTAAGTGACGTCGTCGCAGATGTTATTGATGTGGTTTGCCGTTATTCTCACTACGGGCATTGTAGTTTGTATGATCAATACGGGTGCATTCGTTATGCACTTTCATTATGTCATGAACGATACATAAATATTTACAAGCATTTGTTATGAAGAGCAGATAGATTTCAAACACTTGCAACTAAAATCATGAATTTATATGATTAAGCTCAACGCACCAAACGTTAAGCAATCAAGAAGTAATGCCGCAAATAGAAAGGGAAATTACACTAAATCTTAATTTCAGAAGTTGAATCTTTGTCATCATGATATATATAATCAAACAATGTGAAGCATTCTCTGTGCATAACACTTCCTAGTCTCCTGCATGATAAATCAAGTATTTAAGTTTCCTCTTAATGCTTATACTGCAACTTTCATTTCAGTTTGCAATATGTAGCCACTTTCTTGTCGACCACATCACTCAAACAAGAAGGAAAAGTAAAAGAGTTATACTCATAAAGTGTATGCAGATGCGGCATCAATTTCAGGAAGCCTTTCACTGCACAGCTCATCAAAGTGATGAGTTTACCAGCTCGTGTCCAATATTATCATCATTATTACTATTAATATTATTATCATTATCATTATTTTCAAATTCCTCCTTGTTTCATAATTGTTATTATCACATGGTTATCATCATTATAAAAATACTTTTGTCATCATTATAATGATTAAACCACTTCGTATTTATATCAGCTAACCTAAATTACAGACATGCAAATAAAATCGTAAAAATGCTTGAGACTTGAAGACAATTTAGATTCAATGCTAACAAGTGCGGACCATTTTTAAATTCTATTTCTCTGTACAAAATCATTCCTATTCAAATATAAAACATCTTCACTAACTGCATTTACTCTGAACTAGAATGAATACGCAAATATAAACAACGTTGGGAAAGAGAACGAGAGAGAAAGAAAGAGAAAGAGGGAGAGAGAGAGAGAGAGAGAGAGAGAGAGAGAGAGAGAGAGAGAGAGAGAGAGAGAGAGAGAGAGAGAGAGAGAGAGAGAGAGAGAGAGAGAGAGAGAGAGAGAGAGAGAGAGAGAGAGAGAGAGAGAGAGAGAGAGAGAGAGAGAGAGAGAGAGAGAAAAAAGCAATAACAATAATAGCAATATAGGGAGAGATTGAATGTAAGGAGGAAGGGAGAGTGAGGAAGAGATAGAAAGAGAGAGAGAGAGAGAGGAAGAGAGAGAGAGAGCACGTGATGGTGATGGGTTTTACATAATAGTCTTTTCACTCTCTTCCTATTAAGTCTTCTGTGGTGTAATGGTTAGCACGATCGCCTCTAAAGCGATAGATTCGGGTTCGATCCCCGGCAGAGACTAACACACATACACATTTTTTTTTATGTTTAAATTCGAGAAAAGAAAAACACATTATCAATACCTAATTTGATTTATTATTTCTGTTATTACCATTAATCAGGACTGTCTTATCACTATCGCTGTCTGGACGTATTATAAACGTCTCAAATATACGGAATAAAGAGGTTTGTTTATCTATATATTTATTTTTGTTTTCCTTCCTTGCGCAAAAAGTCTTTCGTGATGTAATGGTTACTAAAAAGCGAATCATTTTAAAGATTTCTGTTACTACTTTTATTATCGTTATTATTATCGTTACTATGATCATTATTATTGTCACCATTATCATTATCATTATTACCATCGGAGCAGAGACTATTCATAAAATAGATTTAAAGAAATGAATTCACTTTTTGATGTCATATATATTATTAACATTAGTCCTAAATAATCCTATTATTATCAATGGTAATTGCATTAGTTTAACGTATCCTTCCTTTGGGAGAGACCCTATTTCGAGCTGGTTTCTGCATCATAAGGATCTCAAATATATAAGATAAATAGGTATATTTTTTTAATTTGTATAATTTTTTACTGGTGTTTTGTCGATTTTTTTTTCGTTTATTTCGTTTTTCATCATTTTATTCTTTATCATTATTATCCTTTTCATTATCATCTTTATCAATACCAATAAGTAACTAAAATGATTATAATCATAATAATAAGCATGATAATTGAAAGGATAATAAAAAAAGCAATAACAATAATAGCAATATAGAGAGAGATTGAACGTAAGGAGGAAGGGAGAGTGAGGAAGAGAGAGAAAGAGAGAGAGAAAGAGAGAGAGAGAGAGAGAGAGGAAGAAAGAGAGAGAGAGAGAGCACGTGATGGTGGTGTGTTTTACATCTACATAATAGTCTTTTCACTCTCTTCCTATTAAGTCTTCTGTGGTGTAATGGTTAGCACGATCGCCTCTAAAGCGATAGATTCGGGTTCGATCCCCGGCAGAGACTAACCCACATACACATGTTTTTATTTTTTTATGTTTAAATTCGAGAAAGAAAAAACATTATCACTACCTAATTTGATTGATCAATTCTATTATTAACATTAATCAGGATTGTCTTATCACTATCGCTGTCTGGACGTATTATAAGCGTCTCAAATATACGGAATAAAGAGGTTTGTTTATATATATATTTATTTTTGTTTTTCTTCCTTGCGCAAAAAGTATTTCGTGATGTAATGGGTACTATAAAGCGAATCATTTTAAAGATTTTTGTTACTACTTTTATTATCGTTATTATTATCGTTACTATGATCATTATTATTGTCACCATTATCATTATCATTATTACCATCGGAGCAGAGACAATTCATAAAATAGATTTAAAGAAATAAATTCACTTTGTGATGTCATATATATTATTAACATTAGTCCTGAATAATCCTATTATTATTATCAATGGTAATTGCATTAGTTTGACGTATCCATTCCTTTGGGAGAGACCCTATTTCGAGCTGGTTTCTGCATCATAAGCATCTCAAATATAGAAGAAAAAGAGGTATATTTTTAAAATTTGTATAATTTATTACTGGTGTTTTGTCGATTTTTTTTCCGTTTATTTCCTTTTTCATCATTTTATTCTTTATCATTATTATCCTTTCCATTATCATCTTTATCAGTACCAATAAGTAACTAAAATTATTATAATCATAATAATAATCATGATAATTGCAAGGATAATAAAAAAGCAATAACAATAATAGCAATATAGGGAGAGATTGAATGTAAGGAGGAAGGGAGAGTGAGGAAGAGATAGAAAGAGAAAGAGAGAGAGAGAGAGAGAGAGAGAGAGAGAGAGAGAGAGAGAGAGAGAGAGAGAGAGAGAGAGAGAGAGAGAGAGAGAGAGAGAGAGAGAGAGAGAGAGAGAGAGAGAGAGAGAGAGAGAGAGAGAGAAGAGAGAGAGAGAGAGAGAGAGAGAGAGAGAGAGAGAGAGAGAGAGAGAGAGAGAGAGAGAGAGTGGAGAGAGAGAGAGAGAGAGAGAGAGAGAGAGAGAGAGAGAGAGAGAGAGAGAGAGAGAGAGAGAGAGAGAGAGAGAGAGAGAGAGAGAGAGAGAGAGAGAGAGAGAGAGAGAGCACGTGATGGTGGTGGCTTTTATATCTACATAATAGTCTTTTCACTCTCTTCCTATTAAGTCTTCTGTGGTGTAATGGTTAGCACGATCGCCTCTAAAGCGATAGATTCGGGTTCGATCCCCGGCAGAGACTAACACACATACACATTTTTGTTTCTTTTTTTTATGTTTAAATTCGAGAAAAGAAAAACACATTATCACTACCTAATTTGATTTATCAATTCTGTTATTAACATTAATTAGGATTATCATATCATTTTCGTTGTCTTGACGCACTATAAGCGTCTCAAATATCCGGAATAAAGAGGTTTGTTTATTTATTTTCCTAATTTACCTAAATATATCAGCCTTTTCCTTCCTTACGCATCAAGTCTTCCGCGGTGTAATGGTTGCTATAAAACAGTCATTGCCAGGTAGTAATTACCTCAGCCCACCTCAGGTCATAGGAACAAAGGGATCTCAGGTCACAGCCAGCCCCATAGAAAACGGGAACCGCCCTGTATCCATAACTAATCCTTTCTGATAGTGGACTCGTGCTAACATGATAAGATACTATGGTAAATGAAACACCAAATCGATCTGAGTGACTTCGTTAATTGCATTGGGGAATTGCAACAGATATCTCTTTCATAATGTCTGTTTGTAAATGATGTCTATGGTCTTTGAAACATTGCGGAGGAATTTCGCGCACTGACGCTTACGTGGATTACTCTCTTTTGTAGTATTGAATGTTTAGGGGTTCTGAAATCACGGTGATATTATACGACATGAATGAGGAGGAGTGAGGAGAGGAGGAGAGAAAGAGTATATATATATATATACATATGTATATATATAAATAAATATATATATATGTATATATATGTATATATATATATATATATATATATATATATAAATATATATGTATATATATATGTATATATATATATATATATATATATATATATATATATATATATATATATATATATTTATACACATACACACACACACACACACACACACACACACACACACACACATGCACACACACACACACACACACACACACACACACACACACACATATATATATACATATATATACATATATATACATATATATATATATATATATATATATATACATATGTATATATGAATATG
>BOPN01001833.1:196334-201334 GCA_017312705.2 Penaeus japonicus
TTTTCTTCATTTTTTTTCCACAAAACGAATGATAACAGGATTTTACTTGGCTGAAGAAGAGTGAAGATTCCACCAGATGATTATTACTTTACCGTTTCTCTTTTTATCGAATGTCAAATGCATATCTTCAGTGAGAGGTTATAATACGGATATAATTGTTAACCCTGCTCTTTCGGTCCGCAGATCCACGCCCATAGGCCTGCCTATATTGTCTAACGGGGTATCCAAATTAACAGGGAACTACATCGCTGCCAACGGTAGTGGTTTCGGTTAGAGCTTGGTGGCTTGTTTAAGAATGTTGACATTGTTTACCGTTAATTTCGAAACACAAGAAGGATTATATATTCACAGGCTCTCTCGAGTACTACGGCAATTCCCACGGTTAATCTTCGCAGTTCCCAGTCGTGATAGGCTATCTGGGAGACCTGTGACCAGATGAGTAAACACGTGATGAGGGCTTTTGGGAGAGCTTGGCGTCGTGGTTGCGGGATTAAGATAACGATGATTATTAGCATGCATCTCGAGAAAGTCTGTCATCCGTTGACATAGTTTTACTAATTGATTATCATAATTCTGAGAGTTGACCATAGTTCTCATTCTCTGATTCAGTTCATGTTCGTGGGCTTTTCCGACACTCGAAACAAACTTCTCTAGGCATAGAAGAAAATGCAACGAATAATAGTTTCGATTATATAGACACGTAACATACTTAACGTCTACTCCAGGTTAAGAGAACCCCGAAAATACAACCAGCAAACTCATAATAGTATAAAAAATATAGTATAAAAATAAATATCAAAGTAATTGTTTCAAAATACGCTGGCAAGAAGCGGATGCCAAAGAGTGGCGCTGAAGGGAGAAGGTGAAAGGAAACAGACTGACAATGATGCATGAGATTCAGACTGACTGGGCCTTGGTGGGAAATGTTTCGAGTAATAAAAAGGGGATTTCAAAACGACAGTCATTGCAAGCATTGGGGATTTGGTGAATACGGAATTATACTTTCGTATCTGTAATTCATGACAATGACTTTTTCTTCTTCTCTATTTCTACATGACTGCTGAAATGATGAACGTCGTTGAAAATGTAAAAATAGGGAAAGAGAAACTGTTCTGTCCCCAAAAAGTAATTTATCATACTTTACTCCATTTGATTTGTATAGTGATGACTGGTGATATGTTTTGTTTGGTGAAATTTACTCGGTGATTGGCATGGTGGCATTGACTGTTATTCAGTAACTGACAGAATGGTGTTGATACTTATTCGGAATAACACGATGCAAAAAAAAGAAAAGAAAAGAAAAAAACGAAAACAGTTTGAATTTCTTTTATTCTAAATAATTTAACAGATGCTTCATAACTTTTATAGTATGTACTTTTTCATATACTCATCCCTAATATGACTGAATATGAGTATGCACTTATTAGACAATTAACATAACCAAATTTTGTTATCATTATTATTACTCTTATCATCTCTGTTATCAGCAGCAGCAGTACAAACATTGATATTATTACCACCAAGCTTATCATTGTCACATTACTATTACTATCAGTGCCTGTATAAGAATTATATATATATATATATATATATATATATATATATATATATACATATACATATATATATATATATATATATATACATATATATACATATACATATATATATATATATATATATATATATATATATATATATACATATACATAGATACACACACACACACACACACACACACACACACACACACACACACACACACACACACACATATATATATATATATATATATATATATATATATATATATATATATATATGTATGTATGTATATACGTATATATATATATATATATATATATATATATATATATATATATATATATATATATATATTGATGGAATTGGATATTGTCAAAAATGTAATAGCTATGGGTTATCCCGTATCTGTTATCAAATATACTCTTAAAAATCACATTAAACAAGCTGGCTGGCCCTACTTAAGGGAAGAACCTTTCATTAATGATATAACAAAAGTTCAAGCTACGAATAACGGTGATTCCACGGATGTTTCTGAAACTTCAATTACGTTATTGTCTTCTAGACATACTTCTTCTTCTCCCTTTTCACCAATCTCTTCGGTAAGTAATATTGTAACACCCACATGTCAAGCATTTATACCCGAAGCAAAAGACAATAAATACAGTATCGAGACTCTACCCAAAAAAATTATCGAAGTAATGGAAATAGATGAATCGAGAAAAAATGAATCAAAGGAACTCTCGAATGCTTGTGTCTCTTCATTACAATCTAGAAAAAAAGAAACAAAGACACTTGAACAATTACCTAAAAAGCTCAAACGCAACAAGCGAATAGAAATGAGTAGACTTATATCATATGAGAAAGAGAATCTACCAACTAGTAAAAAAATTATGAAAAAAGATAAGATATTTCATCATAAGACACCTGAACAAACATTCAAGGGACTCAAGTGTAACATGAAACCAGATATATATAAAGGGAATTTCAAGAATAATAAGGACCGATGGAAAACATTTAACTATCGACAATACTCCATTGATAAATGGCTAATACCTATGGCTGGATTATATTATTCTGTATTTTTAACCACAGATATGGTAGCACTTACAGACCTGATTTTAAAATATTTATTAGATTAAGAAAACATTAATTTCTATTAACCGTTATGGTATAGTCAAGATGTAATTACTTGATCTTTAAAGATTATAAAAATAGGAATATTCTTAAAGAATGAAAACATGACATTATATATATATATATATGTATATATATATCAACACGCCGAGATAGACGACTGCTCTAACAAACGCGCCAAAACAGTTTCTGGTCGATTGCTCTGTCGAATCCCCTAAATATGGAAGACTAATGCAAATCACATAATAAAACATGAACAGCGGTCAAAAGTACTATCACCGAAAGACCTATTTACCTTCGGTTAATCGAATAAGTTGCAACAAGTTTTTTTTCCGTATTTAAAGAATGAATAATTTGAGAGAAAAAGGTTAGTGCATGCAAGAATTTGTGTCATAAAGGTGGTACTAGGTCAGTAAGAAGATCGTTGGTTACGTAACGACAGAGTGAGGTCACGTGATTATTATGCATAAGAGGTTGTTGACCTTTGCGTACACATGTCCATGAGGATTGGCCTTTCGCTTAAATCTAATCAAAATATGCTTATCTATTATGTCTGTTTATGTCTCTATCAAGCAGTCTCTTTGCCACCCTACTTTTTCACCTAACCATCTTTTTCCTGCTCTCTCTCTCTCTCTCTTTCTCTCCCTTTCTCTTCCTTTCTCTCTTTCTCAATCTCTCTCTCTCTCTCTCTCTCTCTCTCTCTCTCTCTCTCTCTCTCTCTCTCTCTCTCTCTCTCTCTCTCTCTCTCTCTCTCTCTCTCTCTCTCTATATATATATATATATATCTCTCTCTCTCTCTCTCTCTCTCTCTCATTCTATCCGCCCTGCCTTTCTTCTCTCTCTGTCCAACTGCCTTTATTTGCTATTCTATCTGTCAATCTTCCTGGCAAAGATTGATTACTGAAGCACTCCCATTGCTCGAACAGAGGTCGAATGTACAAAACAAACACAAAAAACTCGTTGCTTGCGTTTGTTTATTAGGACGTGAAAGTTGTTTTGAAGGCGCTATAACTTCATATATAGGTGCGATACATAGTAAGCTTTACCAATGATGGAGAGACTTGGTCAAGAAAATAATGCTAAGTGATCATACTAAAAGAATAAATCATCACACACAGACGCACACACACACACACACACACACACACACACACACACACACACACACACACACACACACACACACACACACACACACACACACACACACACACACACACACACACACACACACACACACAGGCACATTATAGACATGTAATTACAAATACACTCCCACGCCATTTAAGCCAAAGGAAAACAACAACAATAACAAAACGATATACAACAAACATCTTACTAAACAAATAAAGCTTGCAACATAAGGAACAAGACTTTTACGCTGCCAAGAAACCTTTGACGGAGAAGCAAGTGAAAGACGATCTGAAGTCTTAGTCATTGCGAGACGAAGAAGCAAGTCAGTCAGGAAGAGCTTATTGAAGTCTCCAGCAACATAAACATTAATTCATTTTTTTTTTTGGGGGGGGGGGGGCGAAGAGAAGAAACTGGGACACGAGTGAAGGGAGGTGAGCTAGAAGAGTTGACAGGATCGAGATATGTATCAGAATGAGAAGGGTGATTGAGTGAAGGAGACTAAGGAAGACTCGTGTGTGATTTCCTTATTCATCAAGATTCTAGAAGACAGCATGACATTGTTTCCTCCATGATTATTTTGTTTTTGTCTAATCGTAAAAGTTGAAAACCATTATCTTAATGCAAGAGAAAAACAGGACTTAGGCTTAGTCATTCCAAGACGAAACAAGTCGGGAAGTGGAACTGATGTTTTAAACAACGCACATTTCATTTTTTTTTTTTTTTGGGGGGGGGGGGTGGAGGAAACTGGGACGCAAGTGAAGGGAAGATGAGTGAGAGGGCCAAGAAAAAGGATTATATAATCCATACTCGGAAGAATTATTAGATACACAAGTCACAGAAGAAATCGTGAATGGTTTTCCTTCTTAATAAGATTGTAAGAGACAACTTTTTTGCTTTTATTCTTTCACGAATTTTGTTGAACACCGAAAATCTATATTGATATAAGCATTTCGTAAACAGACCATTTATATACAAAAAAATATGACCAACAGTACTATATTTTATCAATCTATTTATGTATTTAATCATGGTAACGTGAAATCACAACTTTCGAATCCGGAAATACAAATGCTATTACATAATACCGACTTGGGATGAACATGAACTTTGAACCTTTGAGCCAGAGAACACATGACCTAGTCTAATGAACTCCGTGCATTCACAAAGTGGAAGTGGGTGCACTATAT
>BOPN01001833.1:208834-216334 GCA_017312705.2 Penaeus japonicus
TTGAAGTTCGTCCTTTTGTTCCCTAGTTGAAGTTCGTCCTCTTGTCCCCTAGTTGAAGTTCGTCCTCTTGTCCCCAGTCGAAGTTCGTCCTCTTGTCCCCAGTCGAAGTTCGTCCTCTTGTCCCCAGTCGAAGTTCGTCCTCTTGTCCCCTAGTTGAAGTTCGTCCTTTTGTTCCCTAGTTGAAGTTCGTCCTCTTGTCTCTAGTTGAAGTTCGTCCTCTTGTCCCCTAGTTGAAGTTCGTCCTTTTGTTCCCTAGTTGAAGTTCGTCCTCTTGTCCCTAGTTGAAGTTCGTCCTCTTGTCCCCTAGTTGAAGTTCGTCCTTTTGTCCCCTAGTTGAAGTTCGTCCTTTTGTCCCCTAGTTGAAGTTCGTCCTCTTGTCCCTAGTCGAAGTTCGTCCTTTTGTTCCCTAGTTGAAGTTCGTCCTCTTGTCCCCTAGTCGAAGATCGTTCTCTTGTCCCCTAGTCGAAGTTTTCCGTCTTGTCCCGTAGCTGAAGTTCGTCCTCGGTGCCTCGGCCTTTTTTTCTTTATTCTTTCCAGGCTTCGACGTGTCCTGCCTTTCTGCACTGCACCAAATCTCGTAGAAATATTATCTCGTAACTTCGTGTTTGGCCCCTTTTTGTAGGATATTATCGGTTGATTCATTACTGAATTGGCACGTTGAGTATAGAGAAAAAATGAATATTTTGACTTCTTTTTTAAGAATATTTTAACTCTTCTATCGTCCGTTGCAGAATCATATTCTTTTCTGTTATATACCCTTTTTTGATAACAATTTAAACTCACACGTAAATTAACATGCAACGAAGAATGAAAGTTAGATACCAGGTGTAATACAATATCTGAATTTGATACAGGAATATGTGAATCATATTAGACATTATTAAGCTAGATATCATAAAATATTATCTAGATATTGTATAATATTTTATTAGAACAAATGGGATATGTTCAAGGTACGTATTCCCATTTACCTTAGTGCTTCATGAATAAATGATACGATTCATAGTTCGGGGTTCGGCCTGCAAAGCAATAGATAACTAACTCAAGAGCATAAATCTCTCTCTCTCTATATATATATATATATATGTGTGTGTGTGTGTGTGTGTGTGTGTGTGTTTGTGTGTGTGTGTGTGTATGTATATCTATATCTATATCTATATATATATATATATATATATATATATATATATATATATATATATATATATATATATATATATATATATATATATATATATATATATAACTTCCAGAGTGACAGAGGTAAGACCAGTAAAACTCCGTGACACGAAAAAGGCTGCGAGCGTGTATTCGAAGAGGTGACCTGAGTGTAACGCCAGCATTCTGTTCGCCGTTCTGTCAAAGTTGCCACCGCGACTTCCGGTTTGAGGTAATTTTAGAAATGCATTCCTGCGAATGAAGTAGCGTCTGTAACGACCGTACTGTCATGATTTGAAGTTCTGTTCTTATCGGTATATCGGAATGATCAAATAGTTGGAGTAAAAGTTATAGAAGTGGTTTTAGGAACAAATATGTATTCTTATACACGTGTCGTTGAAAGTATGCATGTGTTTACAGTGCTGTACTTAAGTTCGGCTTTATATTTCGTGTCTATATTTGCCCGGACAGACGTTGAATGATCTAATGATCTAATAACTCCATTTTCCTTCGAAGTTACAGTTTCCTTCATTCAGCGATGATAATAATGTAAAATTCATAAAGGTTTACTAAATATCACTTTGGAGCTATGGTCGTTGAGGCATTCAAAACAAAGGAACGGGAACAGCTGACTGTGTTCGTCCCAGCGTGACTCGGTTTACGCGGGAATATGTCCGTGTGTCTTATAAGCTTAGTTAGTATATCATCATATACTTTTTTTATATACAATCTGTACTTCTCTCTATCATTGTATCTCTAAAAAGGAAACAAAATATATCATATGGGTTCTTTTTACCAGAAGGAATGGACAGTAGAATGATCGATATCGACTCCCGTGACCCGAAGAGTGATGCCAGTTACCAAAATGCTGACCTTTTGCTTGTTTACAATGTTCCAAGCAGAAGTGTCCGCTTTAAACGTTTAGAACTGGGTTAGTCATGCGATAACAATGAAATGCTAACGGTTTGAAGAAAATGACTTCGAAAACAGTCGTATTAGAAAAAAACAACACAAATTGCATATCGCATTAACTTAAAACATATCATACATACACTAATATTCATAAATATTAAAAATAAACGACCCTTGGTAACTGTATCCTCGGAAACGAGCTACACACTTACACGCGTCAAAGGAGAGCTCGTGGTGAGGCTGGCAACATAGGAATCTTTCAGTGGCTTTCTGTATAAGGTAATTCAGATTCACCAATGTATTGCTTTTTTCATTTCTTGATCTTGTGATTGTGAGATTTCAAAGTCTGAGACGCTCTCAGAAGGTCAAGACGTCCCTGATTTTAGTGTATTTTCGATTTTCTTTTACAAGATAATCGTAAAAGAAGAAAATATAATGAAGAAACAGAGAAAAGAATCTTGTCGGTAAATTGGAAAAGGAATATCTATCTTCAAGCGAAGCAAAACAAACTCGTCATCAAGTCTAAGACATGTTTAACGGTTCAAAATTTCGAAGGATCTTTAACAGAGACTATAGATTTTTCCACATAAAAAGCATAGGCCTAGTAAAAAGGCGACGAAAGAAATCTTTCATATCTATTTTTACCTCATAATAATAAAATAAAATAAAATATGCTTGGGTCATATGTTTCCGCAGAGAAGCGAATCCGTTATGTTTACGTAGGTATTTACATCATACATTTTCTTATTTGTGTTACTTTTATTACTGATATACTCTCATCAAGGCTACTGCTGCTGTTACTCTTACAAAGATGACTAATAACTGATAACTGATAACAACAGCTAAACAGGCTTTACGCAATGAGTTCAGTTCCAGGTGAACTCTAAACCCAACACGAGAACGTCCATTAAAGACAAAGGTAACAATAGAATGTCTTTCCATTGGTGGTGTGAGTCCGTGCGTAACTTAGTGGTAAGTCTTGTAGGTGTTGAGACAGTGCACAGAGATTTGCAACTATGGTGCAATGTGTCAAGGATACAAGCTGCCTTGTGCTATATGCGTCGGACAAAACATAAGGTTAGGTTTTACGACAGGTTACAGCTCGTTTTATTTCTTTTTGTGTGTGTGTTTTTCTTTAGCTGTGGGTTCTCTTATACGTTTTTTATTGCGTTTTTGTACTCATTTGCTGCTGTTATTTTTAGACTATGTTAATATTTTACTCGCGTTTCATTTTTTTTTGTTACGAAAGGTAAGGGGTTCTTGTGCTTTTTTTCTATTATGTCGGGTCGAATCCGAGCATTGCCACCCAGGAGGTCACTGGGTCAAGGCTTTCCTTGACGAATGACCTTTGGGAATCTCAAGTGACTGCCCACATTCACTCCGCTGATCTCGAGTGTGTAATATAACTGGGGTCTGATGCCGTGGCTCGTTAGTGAAGGTGTGTGTGTGTCCTCGCCTGCACGCACAAGGCCTTGGTCGTCGTCGCTTGATAAGTCTTCAGTGTATCCGGTAATTACATTCGTATACGTGTCTCCTCTTTAGGTTTGTGTTTGTATATCTGCCGGTCTGTCCGCCCCGCTCATTTTCTATCGTCTCATTCTCTCTCTCTCTCTCTCTCTCTTTCTCTCTCTCTCTCTGTCTCTCTCTCTCTCTCTCTCTCTCACTCACTCACTCTCCTTTCCTTTTCCTTCTCACTCTTCTTCCCTACTTTCTTTTCTTCTCCCATTGTCTCCATGTGCCTGTCTATGTATATATACTCGGAAATTACATCCAAGAATGACTACATATAAAGCCCAACCACTGACTTCCAACACACACACAAACACTCTATCTACCACAACGGGTTTAGTATCTGTATAAAATCATCATGATATCTTTTCATCCGTCATCAAACTCTCCGTAGTGACCATGCGTCCGAAAAGATATCTTACACCTGAGCAACATATTGCAAAGGTGGGAGAGAGAGAGAGAGAGAGAGAGGGGAGGGTGTTGCAGTGCTTAAGTCCCCACATTCCCACATTCACTAACCTACTTGGCGGTCGAGGCTGCCGCCAGGTGAATGTTCACTGAACTCATCAAGCTCTTCTTACTCACTCCTCATCCACGTCCACATTCGCCGGTGACATCGTTCACTCGAGGGCTCTCTGCTGCAGGATCTGCTCTTTCGGTTTTCTTCGTCGGTATGGAGGAATGGTTGCTTTGTCTGTGTGTCTGCATTTGTTGTTTGTCTTTGTCTATGTGTCTGTATCTATTTTGGTTTTTTGTTTTGTCTATGTGTCTGTTTATATGTTTGTTTTTTGTCTTTGTGTCTGTTTCTTATTATTTGTATTATTATTTTTTTTTAGGGGGGGGGGGGACTGCTTTAATATTTTTCCTCCTCTCCCTCTATATTTATCTGCATCCCCCTCTCTTGCATTTTGTTTTGTGTGTGACGGAGGGTTGCGTGTGTAGAGATGTGGCCTCGTGTGTGTACGTGTGCGTGTGCGTATATCTATATACATAAATCGCAGTGAAATATGAAAAGAGAGAAACAGAGGAAAGTATAAAAGCGACGAGCGAGGAGCTGCAGAACTGCAATTTCTGACAATGTTGTAAATTCCTCATGAAGCAACCGCGTTATGTGTGTCTTCCCTGTCACGTCTGGAGCCGTGGGACTTTTGTTTTGTCAGAGCGCCTTGGTTTACCGTCCAATGTCGAGTGCACCATAAAGTTTTTCTTGCTTTTCTTTTTTCATACTTTTGCCGTTTTATGGCATCTTTATTCAGTGCCGTTGGTTATTCTATTAATTCCCTTTCATTGCGTTCTGCGTGTTGTTCTCCCTTCGTAGCGAAAAAGTAATTCATCTTATACGCTCTGTCATTCCGGCGTTTCTCCTCGCATCGACGCGTTTCGGGCGGTAGTTCGACGATATTGTCACGCCGTCGAAAGAAACTACACACTACCTCAGAGAGAAAAAAAAGAATCCCAGGCACCGTCATCATATCCACAGCGTCGATCGCCATCATATCCACGACTTCTTCCCTCTGGTCTCCGCTGACTCCACTTCCCCCTCCGCTCACTTTCCAGTCGCTGTTGGTCAGTCGACGCACTCAAGCCCTGCTCTCAAGTAATTCCCCGGTCTCTCCTCCCTCCCTTTTACCTCCCCTCTTTCGTTTATTCAAAAAGAATGTAATGGTGACGCCAAAAATCCGCAGTTACCCGGATGTTGCGGGTGAAAGTCTGGTTCAAAGATGAGAAAGTTTGTGTTTTGGCCACCAGATGGCACGCCTTCTGTCATTCGTCGTATGTCTGTGCATTCTAGGAAGCATTTAGTTAAACACGGACGTGATCTCATTAACAATCTATCTCGGAGGAGGCAGGCCAGAGGAACGGCAAGGAGTTGAAATGGAAGGCAAAATTTTCTCAGTCGCTGGGGGTATTGTTGATAGCGAAGAGAAAGATTAGAGTGTGTACTTGTCACGTATTTTTTCTTTATATAATCGAGGACATCCTTGTTAATGCTAATGGAACTAATGCAGTCTGATCACTAATTGTGCTCATTGCATTGGTCATTTGACTAGATATGCGGCCGAAATACGGGTAGGATATCATTGACTACTAGCAACTCTTTGGGGAGTAACTCATTCATAAATAATTTGGTTCATTACATACTGGGGACCAATACTTTGAGTGGTTCACCTGGAGACGTGAGTGAGTCCACGTTCACACGGGTGAATGATTGCCAATCGTCACGAGGAACAGTAGTGACACGTTGGCCAAATGAAATGCCCCCCCCCCTCATTGCATGATCAATTGGTTTTAGCAAAGGATTAAACAAACATTTAATTCCTACACTAGGTCAACTCCCGTGCAATTCACTCGGCACTCGGCTGATTCTAGACCGGCTTTAACCGAGAGATCTTCGGCTGAACTGCAACCGCTCCCCCAAGCAAGACCTGTTCTTTTCGTAACAATTACACAACGAAGCAGTTCTTCCTCGGTGCGAAGGCAGTATTATCGTACTTCTGGCATTCGGCAATTAGTGAATATAGAATTATATTTTTTTCCATTTTACTTTAGAGTATTTCCAGTCAGCGATTCCAGAAATTATTTGCAGTATCACTGACAATTGCAGTCCGTAATATTCCAAAAGTACCTTTCATTATCTTTTATTTTTGTCGCAGTTCCCAATGGTAATCGTTCCCAGGAAATGAATGCATCAATATCCATCTCGTAAAACTGGTTCCAATTCACGTGTTTTGAGAGCAAGTAACGGCATTTACTTCCCCGCTATGTCCAACGTGATTCTTAAAAGTCATCTTGGTACACATTCCTCCTAACACAGTTCGTTCCTTTATTTTCTTTTTCTTTTCCTCCCATTCACCCTTTTTATAGCCGGGAGTACCAATTAAATAATGACTCATCGGACTGATCGACTCAGGAAGATATTTTCCAACTCTTCATGCTAGCAATACGCGAAGAGAGAAAAAAATAAACTTTCCCTTGCTGTAAATTATCCTTTTGTTTGGCGGTGAAGAATGCCACCCTGCTTTGTAGGATGACGGGGACTTTTTTCTTTATAAAATCAAACAACAAAGAAAGATTTGTTTCTCTCATTTGTCTCACTTGACGAGATAATGAACAGTTCTTCCTTCGCCACCCCCCTCCTCTACATGTCCTTGCCCCCCCCCCCCCCCCCTTTTAATCACCCCTTCCTCCCTTCTGCCAGACAAATTACTTTCCATCTCAACGCCAATGATTACTGTGGTCATTTTTCTGGTGGTGGGCGTTGTGTCACGGAGTAAGATTGTCATGACTAAATGGCACATTTACATCACTTGGCGCATCGTGTATATTAACCTAAGGCAGCGTTCTGTGTCTTACCGATCTCTCTAAGAAGATAGAGGAACAGGGCCAAGGTAAAGCAAGATTAGAAACAAAAAGGGAAGAGAAGAAAAGAGAAAAACGTGAATATGCACGCACACACACACACAAACACATACACATATAAATATGCACACATGCACATACATACACATATATACACATTTGCATAGACATAGACACAATCGGCTGCCAACCAGGGACCCATGAATCAGATGGCATCGTAGCGTCACTTCTCCCTCTGAGCCGAGGCTACTTTCTACCTCCGGCGTGACTGGCAATCGCCGGAATCCTTATATATTAACGTTAAGATCCTCTTCTAATGGCATTTTCCCATTATTTAACATTCACTTTGTATTCTGTTATTTTAATCTGAAAGACCTTTGGTATTTTTCTCCTCCGTCAAAACGAGGTCATGGGGCAAAGTACAACATACTTTCCAGTGAATTAGTGATTTTTTATTCAATTAATGGTTTTCCCATATATATTATCGGTTTAGTTTCCTTTCTATGTTCATTTTTTATTTTTATTTTATTATTATTCTTTTTTTTTTTACTTATTTGGCCT
>BOPN01001833.1:218834-226334 GCA_017312705.2 Penaeus japonicus
TCTTGGATGGGGGTGGGGGGTGATGAGGGAGGGGAGGGGGAGGGGAGGGGGTGATGGGGGGTGGGGGTGATTGGGGGAGGGGGAGGGGAGGGGGTGATTGGGGGAGGGGGAGGGGGTGATGGGGGTGGAAGAGGGGGAGGGGGTGATGGGGGGTGGGATGGATAGTGGGGGGTGGGAGAGGGGGAGGGGGGGATGGGGGAGGGATGGATAGTGGGGAGAGAGAGGAGAGACAGAGGGATGGGGGTGGGGGGTAAGGGGGGGTTGGAGCGAGAGTGGGAGGAGAAGAATTTCTCTCTTAGAGGAACACCGAGAGGAGCTTATATAATTTAACATGTAATTCTGGTACGGTATATTAAATGGCAATTGGGGGGCGGTGTTTTTCTCTTTTTTTTCTCTCTCTCTTTCTCTCCTCTCTCTCTCTCTCTCTCTCTCTCTCTCTCAAACCGCAACCGACAATCAAAAACACTTACGCAGTACCTCACCCTCTCTCACTCACATGCACTCAACCCCGCACGCATGCTTTCGTGTTCAAGTTAGACTGTGCTTTTATCTCAGCATATAATTTCTGTCGCCACCACCGGACCGAAAGCACAACTCACAAAACCTGCTTTCGTGACGCTTGGCTTCTTGCACCTTCGCTCGAGTGAGGCAGCTGATTGCAGGTCATTTCACTTGTTTCGCCACCTAGGTTGATCTTATCGTTGTGGGAATAACACGGAAGAGTGTATTGGTTAATAGTTATTTTAACAATGAATTTATTTCTGTGATTCTAAATGTATCGGTTAAGTTAGTTGTCAGAATAGTAGGATATAATGATTCATGGTTGAGTATAGTGATATTGTGTAGTAGTTCATTGTAACAAGCAGTGCAGTTTATTATGAGCGATTGCTGATGGGGATTAAATGATTGAAAATATGGATTTGTTGATATAAAACAGCCAGCTTTTTATCATTGGTTGGGTACGCAAGGGAACCGATGATTTTTACTTTATAAATGTTACATAGCCATTTCAACGATATAGTGTATATTCTCGCATAGTTTTACTACACAATTGTTCTGTATTGTACTTCACATAGCACGCATTTTCATGACGACCCACATTTGTCAAGAATACTTCACTTTTTTCTATGCGGCGAATGGCTTGAGAAACTAGAGAGGATGTACATTAAACCCCCTTGATTTCACCGGCAATTTTAAAGGGATTGGTCTGGTTTCACCGAGTTAACGCGGCGTCAAATGAAAGGGAAATTCGGTAATTACCTCTGGCGGGTGATGGTCGCACGGTTGTGATGTCGTGCCTGAGGTAAACACACAGCGTGTTGACTTTACTTGCGCTGTACGGCGGGGAGGGGGAGGGGGGAGGGGCTGTTGGAAATCTTGTTTTTGTGTACATTATGCTGATCCTAATGCTTAAAATTACTATGCATCGCGATGGTAGAAAACATATCAGTTATTTAGGTATCGTATAATTTAATATTGCATGATATAAAAAATAAACTTCCGTGAATGGCGCGAGGGTATTTTTTACTGCCATAAGAATCTTCACACTTATATACATATATAACACAGCTCATAAACACAGTCATCTCTATCTCTCTTCGTACTCAATCACGCCCCCCTTTCTTGCAGACGGGAACTTCTTGCTGCGATTTCTCCGGATGAAAAAATTCAGAATTCGCGAAGCCCAAGAACTGTTGGAGAAATACCTTCACATGCGCACAGAAAACGCGCACTGGTTCCACGGCCTCGACATCAAGGACCCGATGATCGAGAACCTCATTGACAGGGGGTACTTCTTCGCTCTTCCGGAGAGGGACGACTCCGGCAGGAGGGTTTTCTTCAGCGTCGCAGGTACGAGAACAGCAGCGTTGTGGTATTTGTTTGTAATCATTATATTGCTATGGAATAGTTCGGTAAGATATACCTTTTGAATATATGGTAGAAGTGCTTTACCAGAAGTGTTTTGCTCTCAAAGTCTGATCCACTTATTTGATTTAAGATATTTGTTACAATGATATTAGTATATGTCTAATATACCTTTTATCTCTTCAAATTCATATAAAACTGTACACGCATTTCATGCAACTCACAATTGCAGGCAGAATGGATCCGTCCAAACACACAACTTCAGACCAAATGAAGTCGATGCAGATTGCCTTCGAGTCCCTTTTGGAGGACGAAGAAAATCAGGTCCGAGGATTCACTTACATCTTTGACGAGAAAGATGTTGGCCTCTCGATCATCACCCTTTGGTCTCCTGCTGACGTCACTAAGGCTTTCCAGTGCTGTGAGGTAAGATCAGTGTACTTCTCTGTGTTAATAATAAAGAAAATAAAGCATGAGCTAAACCAGTGGCGTGGTTAAAGCCAGAAGGGGTCCAAGAAACTGGTTTCCTTTGAATATTGATAAATGTCGCTGTTGATGTTAGATTTGCAGTTTGTAAGGCTTGTAAATTTTTGTATGGGGGATTTTGTAATGTTTTAGTTTAATTATATCCGATAACAAAATGCAGGGGCCAATTAGTGTAAGCTTTGTTAGCCTGCATTCTAAAAAAACCCAAAGTGCTGCTTTGTTGTAGCTCTCAACTCTTTTTTTTAAAGCTAGATGTGGCCATCGCCTTTATATTAATTTCAGCAGACAAATTAAACTTAAACTTTTATGGAGTCTTCAATATAGTTCCATATTGAACATTCCCCGAAAAACATTCAGGTATAAGAACAGTAGAAATACGGAGCTGATAGAGCTCAATCATAGCATGTTCAGTGGTTGAAAATTACTGTAAACAGCAATAGATTTACGTCCAGATGATATACGAGGGGTAACTATCATATTCTTTTTACAAACATAGTGACTGAGCTTTAATGTGTATGTGCTTTTTTCTCTGAATGAAATGTATTTCAATATAACTTGATATGAGTCAGCCAGATCTATATAGAATTTTCAAAAATGTCAGGCTTTTTTTGAGAAAGAAAGTAAAGAAAACATCAAAGATTTTGTGTTGGAATTTCTTTTTGATTGAAATGAAATTACCTGATTATTTGATTTAAGTAATTTCTTTTTCTATGCTATTATTATCATTGTCCAATCTTCCTTATTGTCTTTATCATGTTATTATCGAACTTGATTAATAGTCTGAAGTAACATTTTTTTTTATTCCAGAAAACCGTTCCGATGCGCCACAAGGAAATTCACTTCGTAAACTTGCCCACAGCACTGTTTGCAATCTTTGAATTCGCTAAGACTCTCCTGTCAGAAAAGATTAAGAACAGATTCCAGGTAGGTTAACTAACTTGGTAACTGTTTTTTCTATGTGTATATATGACTGTTCTGTGTATATATCATTATAGTGAAGTGTTTTTGTATCTTTATCATCCGTTCACTAATCAGTATGTAAGGACTGTAAATTGAAATTCAACAAAAGAAACACTGTAAAGTACGAAAAAATGAAGGAAGCATTCAATACATTTTGTCTCGAACTAATCGTCTTTACAGTCATTAATACGATATTGGTATCGGACGTGTTAAGCATAACATAAATCAATACAAATTTTGTTTTTCCCTCTTAACATAGCTGCATTTTACCTACTAAATGGCTGTGTTTCTTTATTCATATACAAGTAGATATTTCGTACGTGTCTATATGTTCGTTAATCCGTTAATTCATTTACAGGTGCACAGCGACGAATCCAAACTGCGCAAGAAGGTCCCCCTGAGGATATTGCCCAAAGAGTACGGAGGAACCGTTCCCATGGCCGAGATGATCAGTAAGTTAAAAGCCATTTGGCGTGAAAGATGATTGGTTATGTTGCAATATTTTGCAGTGAGGAGATTAATAATGAGGTAAAAAAAAGAAAATGTAAAATTACCTTTCATCACTAAACCAGTCTTAGATACCTTTATATAGAACAGAAATTTGATACAAAGTCATATTCTAGCTTCAGGAAGGATTATAACTGATAATGATACAGTAAGCCAGAAGAGCTTATATCGCCGAATGTTTAGTAAAATCTGAATAAGCGTTGCATAGATTGACTTGGAATACCAGATTATATCATCATAATTAACGGGACTGTTAATAACGAATGATTTTTTTCCTTTCCAGAAATGTACAAAAAGGAACTGACAGCCGTTAGGTCGCGCGTCCTGATGCTGGACAACATGCACATTGAGAAGAAAGTCAAGCACAAGAAGATTGGAAAAGCTTTTAATACGATCCAGAGGAACTTCAGGAAACTTGATATTGATTAACCGTTACAACTGAAAGGAAATATTTGAATATTTTTATGTTTTGTTCTCGAGAGGGAAAGAGAGAAAAAAAAATGTTTTACAAGTAATGCGAGTACAAAAAATCATGACACGGTTTTTCTCTAGATACTTTTTTGACTTGACATTGACAGAAGGTTCCACAGTGCACGAAGTTATGTAACTCATCATTTTTCTACTTCCTGTAGAAAAAAATCCCCTGAGAAGTTGGTTGTCTGTGATGAACTTCAGGAAACTATAAATCTAATGTATGATGAAATAGAAAACAATGAAACACAGTAATAATATTAAAATAGTTTGTTAAAGGTGTATAAACTTTATATCTTATATCAAGGACCGTGATATTCGGCAAACTGTGTCTGTGATGGTATGAATATCTGTTACATTTTGAAGCGTGTGATTGTAAGTAGTCGAAGTGCAGAGACATTAGTAATCTAGAAATAATTAGGAGACTGCAAAATGAGTATCTATTCAACGTATGCTATGCTAGTCATGCTGTTGAATACATCTTGCATGCCACACAAACCCTGTACTACCACGTGGTTCCATAACTATTTATTTCTTCCTGTTGCCTCGACATTCTCTCATAGAAGAAAAAAAGACTCAGAAAAGTGCCATGATCAAATATTAAGGGAATATCAACTATAGTATATTATTATATTGCTAGTATGTACAACACATTCTGATGAGTTCTGTCTATGTAATGCCAGGTCTTTCATAGAGTTAATAGTGATCATCATTTTGTAAGTAGACCTTCATTCATCCATCACGAACTCTAGTCATATTTTAAGAGTTCTTAGCACTCATCCTCCACATCTAGAATACACCATATGCAACACTGATAGAGTGAAGATTGCATTGCTTGTTATGCAATGTCTAGTTGTGTGATTGCCTTTCATTACTGTGTTTATTTATATTTATTATCTCGATAAACTAAAGGGGTGAATGAATGAGAGATTTTGTCGTTTTTTTGTATGTAACTTTAGACATGTAGGTATGAATGTTGTAGTGTATATACTTATCACTGAATTAAAGATAATAAATGATTGTGAAAGTTCCTATCTCTTGTTTCTTCTGCTTAATTCCTTTGACTGGGATGAAGATGATTATATTTCTTTGCAACATAATTGCCTTTTCTTTAAGAAATTCTTGTCTTAAGATTCTGAAAGTTGGGGAAGAAGGTAGCAATAGGTGAAGGTCCTTCTACAAAAAAAGTGTATTTGACGTCTTGGCTCAATACTATCCTTGAAAAATACATTGATAAGATGTTGAAGATCTTTTATGAATCATATATATGGGAAAAGAGATACACTTACTATTTCATACTATTTTATAAAGTAAAAATGAAAGAAAGGGAGAAAAAAAAGAAGGTACGAAACTATGTAGTAATGATATAATCATAATGATATAATCTAATGATATAATCATTGTCAATAATCATATTCAGCTGCCTGTGTCTTTATCCACTGTATGCATTATTTTCTTTAGTTTACAAAATCATTATCTGAACTGCACCCTTTTCAGATTGTTTTATTGATAGACTATATCGATTAAAATCTCTAGCAGTCCAGCTTTAAAAGGATATTTCACCTAGAATAACACTAGATCCATAGATAACAGTTATCAATTAATTACAAATTGAGTTTTGAAAGAGTAGTTTTACAAATGTCTTCGTGGCAAGGAATAAGATATCAAAATGCAATGCCAGACCTGTTGAGGCGTCTTTATATGAAAAAAAAAGTTCAGTTCTGGATCAATACCTGTAGATTACTTATCATCTTAACATATTTCCGCTTGACTGTTATCATTCACTCTTGTATCTCATTTTGCTCTGAAATGTATAGATTGTGTTATCAACAAACAGCACCAAAGCAAAACATTTCGAATGATGATAAGGTAGCAACTCAATATAGAGAATGCATTAAATGATTGAAATTGTTTTGTAAGTCTGTGTGATGATATATTTGCAAGGCTTGTCCCTTTACAGCATATATCTGCAATGCTTCATTCTACAACTGCTTATTTCTTCCGGTTACAAAAAAATACATTTCCTTTCTGCTTTTGCCCTCCCCAGTCGAATGCAAATGAATTATAACACATTACTATTTTCTCCATGTTCTAGACTATTGATATATGTTAACTATCGGAAATTATATATTTGTCAACATATTCATAATTCATCTAAATACTAATCATAAATGTTTAATAGACCAGACCTTTAAGATATGATTATCTAGCTTTTATAAACGAGTTTTACTGGCCGCTGGAGGCAATGTTGATTGCTGAAGGAAAATATTAATGATTTACAGAAGTCTACAATTTTCTTTCTTTGAAACTGAGATTTAGATAGTGGTTAGATTTTGTGGAGAAATTAAAGACACTTTATGCAGCTGAAATGATTTTTTGTTTTTGTTTATTGGTGTGTGCTTGTAAACATTGGCCTTTTTAGTCTAAACTTATCTTATAATGCAGCAAGGACAAAGAACTTTCTCATAGTGATGATCTGCTCTCTTATACCCATTTGTTTCAAACAAAATGAGTATATACATATAGTGAAATTCTTTCAAGGATAATCTGTGAGTGATATAAAATATAATTGTTTATTCTGTCAACCATAAATTATGTGATAACTTTTTACATGACCTGAATCTTCCTCGAACTTCATCTGTTTCTTATTACCTTTACAGTAGAGTGAATCACTTTCCATTATCCTGATAACAAGGTGGAGACTTTACTAATCCGTTTTACAACATGCATTAAACAGGATTTCATAAGATGTAGCTTTTCCAAGTGATCATAATTTCGCTACATTTTATCCTTTTCAGAATTTTGGAAAATGGCGGATTGTTCTTCTCTTTAGATCTGCAATTATGATATTACAGGTATTCGTTAATGAGTATTTTTGTCTAGGCAAATGACGGCTATGCATTGAATAAACTCATGATGAATATGATGTTCAAATAATCAACGGCAATTACTTGGAAGGTTGGCTGTCAACCTTGACGTACCTAATTAACAAAATCAAAAAGTGTTTGATACTTTCCTGAATCCATTCTTTACCTTGATAAGGATGACAATGTCTATTCCCGTTCAGTCTTACTGCAGCATAGTATATTTGATGCTGTTTGATTTTATATACCTTTGCCATGCCTCCTTTCTGAAGGTTGATAGGAATGGATATGACAGATATCTGTTGCCGGACTCGTTTTTTAGTGGAAAAGATTTATTTTATCCATA
>BOPN01001833.1:245632-248132 GCA_017312705.2 Penaeus japonicus
GCTTTCATTATCTCAGTTCATTCGAAAGAGTTCTCGGTTTCCAATCTGCTTTATCTCGCAGAATCAAATGGAATTTTTGATTTATTCCCTCACAAGGAAGTCTTCTGCTCTGAATCACCAGGAACTTGCAACTCGCACACCCATTTTTTATTTGTTTGAGGCAAATAACGGACCACAAAAAGTGAGATCATTTTGATCGAGGAAGTCTGCTCGATTCAGTGTCCAGGAAAACTTGTCCAAAATATTCCGTCTACCTTCACCCATTCCCTCGGGACAGCGCGCTCTGACTCCGCCCCTGGGTGTCGCAATGGCTCTGGCATTTCGAAAGGGCATAACGTAGCAGTCAGGGTCAAGCTTTAGGGTGCGCGACTGCCTAAACGCTATCAAGGGCCATTTTTACGAGAATTTCTGTATCGGTTCCGTCTCTAATGAGACAATTAACTGACTTTTCTGTCTATCTCTCTCTTTCACTCTCTCTCTCTATCACTCTCACTCTATCTCTCTTTCTCTTACACACATACATACACGCACACACACACGCACACACACACACACACACACACACACACACACACACACACACACACACACACATATATATATATATATATATATATATATATATATATATATATATATATATATACATATATATATATATAACGGACACACGCACAAACTGACGACAAAAAGTCGTGTCAATTAAAGACGGTATCTTCCTGCTTTACGCTTCGGCTCCCAAAGGGTACGAGCACGTGAGGAACGGGGGCGTGGGCTCAGAGAGGGCGGGGCGGGTGGGGACTGGGGAGGGGGAGTCTCAAGGCCTCCATCGTTGAGGTAGGCCCTCGTGTCATAGGAAGCGACTGGCTCCTTCTGGCATGAGTCACAAGGGATTCTCGTCTCTCTTGCCTTCTCTTGTACCCTTTGATAATGATGTGTGCTGTGCATTTCAACGAGGTATGAATAGTCAGTATAGAAAAAGGCCCAAGGGAATGTTGGAGTAATGTTATAAAAGGCAAATATATAGGGATACACACACACACATACACACACACACACACACACACATACACGTACATGCACACGTGAGTACGTATGTGGGTATGAGTGTGTGTCTGTGTGTAGGCCGTTCCAGATGTCTGCTTAGTGTGTGTTTTTGTTTTGCATGTTTGCTCGCCGTGACACTTGCACATCGGAGCGCAGCGGGACCGTAAGAGTGAAAGGACCATATAATGCGCTCCGCCCCATTAGGAAGGGGCATAATTTCAACTCGTTACGCAAGAATTAACAACCATAACGGTTAACAGGACTTCTTCCCTGAAACTTTCTTTGACGCTGTTAGTTAGGATGTAAGAAGGAGGAAGAGGAGGAGGAGGAGGATAAAAAGAGGGTGATGAAAGAGGAGGAGGATATGGAGGTAAACAACGAGGAAGAAAAGGAGGTGGAAGGGACGAAAGAGGAGGAGGAGGAGGAGGAGGACATGGAGGTAAACAAGAAGGAGGAGGAGAAGTAGAAGAACAAGAAGGAGGAGGAGAAGGAGAAGAACAAGAATGCGGAGAAATGGACGACGAAGATGACATAAGTAAAGAATGACCAAAAGAGGAGCCGAAAGTCCCATTCACGCCGTTTCTTACACAAAATCCCTTATTTGTTCAAACTTCAAGGTCTTCTTTTAACACTAACAAGTATCTACAAGTTTTTGTTTCGTTTTTTGTTATTGTTGTTCTTTTTTTTTTGAGGGTTTATGAAATTCCACAACATTCCGCACTCGCTTGTCAATAACAATAACAGAAGCCCATGAATCAGGCCTCAGAAAATATCTTACTATATATATTAAAATGGTGAATGGCAGTAAAATCGGCGATCACGCATGTAATTCGATTGTGTAATATATGCCTATATATATATATATATATATATATATATATATATATATATATATATATGTGTGTGTGTGTGTGTGTGTGTGTGTGTGTGTGTGTGTGTGTGTGTGTGTGTGTGTGTGTGTGTGTGTGTGTGTGTGTGTGTATGTATATATATATATATATATATATATATATATATATATATATATATATATATATATATATATATATAATATACATATACATATAGATAGAAAAATAGATAGATACATATATATTTTTCTTTTCTCTTCTTTTTTTTTTCTTTTTTTTTATTGAAATGATAACACAAGCCCAGGAAAGACAGAACAGAGACGCCAGGAAAGACTGGACTTGACTCTTCCTGTCCCTTGGCCGCTTAAGGAAGGGCTGATGGAGCTTATTGCCTTTGTGTTTATATTCCCTCTTTTCCATTCGCTTGCCCACGAATGAGAAAGGAAAGAAAATTTACGAAACTTTGGACTACAGAAATATATGATACCATTATACAAACAGATATTAAGTGCTGGTACATGCAAAGAAGAAGTGAATAAATCGTTATTATGTATCTAAGAATTAAAAGCAGGTTTTCTGATATTAAAGTAAATGCACGAATT
>BOPN01001834.1:0-2500 GCA_017312705.2 Penaeus japonicus
ATACACATATACATATATGTGTGTGTGTGTATGTGTTTATATAAGCAAATATACAAATATATTTTTTTTATTCATTAATGTATAACCACACGTTTAGAGGATATCACTATATTCTTTAATCTATGTTCATGTCCTCTGTATTCATACGTTACATTTTCTATCAACGTTCTTTCCAGACATTTTTCTCTTGCTCTTTAACCGTTCTAATCAGTGCAGTTCTTGGTTTCCATTTACAAATAAGACTCACTCAGCTTGCGTATTTTTCCCTCTTTTGGCTTGAGTATAATGGGAAGGCAATTCCCGTGAAAGCCAGGGAGGGGAGCCAACGTCTCAGGGGTTTCCTTGAGTGTCTTGTTGGGGGGTGAGAGGGGGGGGGGCTTTTTGTGAGGAGCTTTGATGGGCGACGCCGTGTGTATTTTTTCTTCTCTTGCAAGTTTTGTATTCAGATGGGCGGTTCCGCTGAAAACAAGAAAGCTAAATATTTATGCACACACATAAACACTTATCCACACCCACATACACACATACATACATTTTTTATATATGCGCACATAAATGTAAATAAATAGATATAAATAAATATTCGTAAACATGTATATACATATATATATAGCGCACTTGTCTCATTGCTCTAGACATTGAGGAAACAGTTGATAGGGTTTAGCATCTCGTCTTACTTGAAAAAAAAAATGTTACGGCGTGGATAGCAAACACTTTGATCAGCTCAAACACTATCTAGATAGCAGACAGACGAGGATATTCATCAATGGAAAATACTCTGTCTGCAATAACTTCAAGGCGGATGTCCTCTTGGGAAGCCTTTAGGGCCCTTTGGTTTGGAACATATTCCTTAACGTTTTACTTCCCCTCCTCCCCGAAACCAAAGCCTTTGCACATACAGCAAGACAAAGGCCTTAGTAAGGCTTAATGACACACTCGCAAGAATATCAAGCTGGGGGATGAAGGTCTCTTTTGCCCCAAACGAAACCCAGCTCGTGGCAACACAACATATCCACGCCAGGAAATGGAAATAATGAGAACCATCTTCGACAAAAGGCTGACCTTTAAGAGCCATTCCAAAAACTTAGCGAGGAGGGCTTTGCAGAAACTTGTAACCTTCAAAAGGAACGGTTGGTCACTTGATGGCAAAGGAAAGGAGCTCCTCTACAAGGCACAAATTCGATCGGCACCACACACCCTAATCTCCTCGAGAAAAGCAAAGAAACAGCGAAAGGGATTATCAGAGACAGGACACCGGTCCACCCACTTAATCTAGACAGTCTTTAGTACATGAGAGACATGGCTGTCTTGACGATTAGTACCAAATTCAAAGTACCAAATTCAAATTCAAAATACCAAATTAGTACCAAATTCAAAGTACCAAATTCAAATTCAAATTACCAGATTAGTACCAAATTCAAATTAACCCAAATTAGTACCAAATTCACCGCCAAGAAGCCCCTCCCCTGCAATCAATGAGACTACCAGGATGACGAGCTGTTCGCACCACAAGAGCTGGAAGAACCTCGTTGTTGCAAGGCACATTATCTGAGGAAGTTTCTCTTCAGATACGTAAAATTGTGGAATAAATTCGCATGTATGTTTAATGTGAAAGCTTACCTCTTATTAAGTTTCAAATGTAAAGCACATGTATGATTTAGATCTACCGAGAGGTAATGTTAACCGGTATGGTTAGGTGAGCAATGTATGATGTATGATTATATATTTGTACATTATCTAAGGTAAGAGTTTAAGATAGTAATCACAAAATATATAATCTTTTAGACTGTAAAAACATTTATTATAGTAATATGTAACCAAAACGATATATTTATTATCAATAAAGTTTAAAAAGAGAGAAAGGGAAAAAGAGAGACTCTAATTAATGGGTTCTACATCATTTTCAATGAAATGACACGGTGAGCTGAAAAAAGAAAAATTCTATATGGAATAAGAAATAAAAAAATAAAATGAGCTGCGAACGGACATACTTTCTTTGGTCATATCCCAACTAATATAGAATAAGGAAATTAGAGGAGTCCCACCTTACCTCCTATTGCAGTGGTTCCTAACACACACACACACACACACACACACACACACACACACACACACACACACACACACACACACACACACACATATTGTGTGTGTCCGTTCCATGCACCTGATGCATGGTTCATTTTATAGACTAATAAGATATATACCTATTTACTGTGTTCCCTGCAGCACATGCGAAAAGCGTATTACGGCGATACAGGACGTGATTTCGACACCAGAATGAGCGAGCATCGAGCTGACATCCGTCACCACAGGACTTACAACGCCATGGTGACACACGTAGTTGCTACCAGATTGGAAGCAAGCAAAAGTCGTCAACAAAGGATTACAAAAGTAAAGACGCAAAGTTATGAATGTTGCATACATCGCGACAAAAGAAAACATGAACACCGCGTCGGGAAGATTTAAACTATCCAAGGTCGCGGCAGCATCAATTATG
>BOPN01001834.1:42500-44973 GCA_017312705.2 Penaeus japonicus
ACGAACTGTGGGTATGATATCTTAGGTTATATATATATATATACATATATATGTATACATATGTGTGTGTGTGTGTTTGTGTTTGTGTTTGTGTGTGTGTATGTATATGTACAGTATATATGTAAATATATATATATATATATATATATATATATATATATATATATATATATATATATATATATATATATATATATATATATATATATATATATATATATATATATATATATATATATATATATACATATACATATATATATATATACATATACATACATATGTATGTATGAATTGCTGATTTCCATTCTATGATTGACAGTTTTATGTCTCTGTGCGTTTCGTTTAACAATTACATACATTTCTATCTTACCCATTACCTGTATTTTTATGCAACATTTAAAGCTGTGTGAAAGACAAGAAAACAATTTTTAAGATGACTAAATTTTCGCCATTATCTAGGAAGTCTTACTGACTTATTCATTTCCTCAACTCTTTTTTTCTCTACATCCCACTTCCTACACGTAATGTACTTTCGTGCAGAAAGAAATAATATAGATAACACATTTAATGCACAAAAACATTTGAGGTAAGATCACCAGACACCGTGGCACACTGTTTAAGGCTTCAAAGTGGATTCCAATAGTAATTGCGTTTGTCCTGCGGTGACACGGACCGTCTCGGATCATCAGCTCTCCATCGATATATCGAGGGCCTTAGATGCCGCAGTCTCTAGGTGATGCGCTCATGGAAAGGCAGAGGAGGTAGAGGAAGGGGAAAGAGGGATAGATGGAGAAAGAGAAGGTGGAAGGAAAGAAGGGAAATACTTCGACAATGTTTTCAATAAGATAAAGAAAAGAGGAAGGGAACCAAGAGGGATGAATAGGGAAAAAAATACATAAAAAATCATAAGATTAACAAAACAAAAAACAAAACAAAAAAAAATTAATGAGATGAGCACAAATTTCGCCCACCTACAGCGCAGAAATCAGCATCCCGTGAATGCCTCAACCGCATGGTGACCAAGGTGAGTGGGTGGGTAAAAGAGCATCCCAGCTCCCCAATATCTCCCCGATATCTTGTAATAACACGTGAGATCGAGGAGTGCCTAATGCTTACCCAAACCAGACATGAAGAAAGCATAAGAAAAGAAAAAGGCCTCTCATATCCTACGAACATAAGACTCAAAATATAGCTTGCCCATTACACTTGACCGAACAATTTTTTTTTTTCTTTTTTTTTTTTTCTTTTTTTTTACGATGCAATATTTAGTGCGCCGTACGTGAGGCGGCAGGCATATCGCCGAATAACAGCATTCCATCATGGCGGTCGATGAGTTTCCAGCGCCTTCCAAAAATCCTTCGAGAGGAATTTTTCTTAAGCTTGGATCGTTTTCTTATGACGAACTTTACTGTATATCAGGCTAAAATATTTTCATCATGAATTTTTCTATTAGGTACGAGAGGATATTTTAATATTGGTGTATACCAGTGGTCCGTGAATTAAAGTCAAAATTTCATATATATATATATACATATATATATATATATATATATATATATATATATATATATATATATATATTTATATACGTATATATATATATATATATATATATATATATATATATATATATATATATATATATATATATATATATATATTGATATTGATATTGGTGTATACCAGTGGTCTGTGAATTAAATTAAGAATTCCTTATATACTGTATATATATATATATATATATATATATATATATATATATATATATATATACATATATATATATATATATATGTATATATATATATATATATATATATATATATATATATATTTATATATATGGATAAGGATATTGAACCTGAAATTCAGAACATATCATCAGCAAAACAGCATCAACCATCTCATTAATGAGAAAAAGATAAAGTTGTTCATACAATTTTTTACCTCCCTTTTCTGTACTGTATTTCCTATTTTATTTTCTTCGTATCAAGATTTTTTTCATATTCAGTTACATATGTCTTTCAGTTCAGATAAATCTAGTAAGACGAGTTGGTTGCTAGTTTAATCAAGTGGGAAAACTCACTTAGATAAAAGGCGCCGTTGGTAGTAAAAAGGTTGAGAACCACTGATATATACGATGGGCGATAGATATTAGGGCGGTGTAGATGTTTGTGATATTGGTATACGAAGGGATAAGATTTGATTGATTTATGTCAAAATCCATTTATAATTCCGATATTTTTTGTACGTATAAAAAACACATACGAAAATCACAAAAAAGCAAGATCAATATCTATTCATCAATCTATCTATCTGTCTTTCCATATATCCGCTCACACACATAAACACATATAAACCCATACACACACAACCACACACAAACACACACACACACACACACACACACATACACACACACACGCACATACACACATAAACACATATATATTTAGAATGACACAAATAT
>BOPN01001834.1:62428-67428 GCA_017312705.2 Penaeus japonicus
TTTTAGGGTATGTTTTTATTCCCCATAATGTTGTATGATGTATAGTGATGTATATATATATATATATATATATATGTATATATATATATATATATATATATATATATATATATATATATATATACATATATGTATATGTGTGTATATATATGTCTATTTATATATGTGTTTGTACATATGTGCATATTTATATATGTGTGTGGGTATGTGAATGTAGGTTTTTTTTTTTTTATTTGAGCTTTTTATATTAATTAATTAGTATTACAAGAACTGTAAATTCAAAGAAAGTAACTCCCACAAAACCCCATGGTAATCCATAGAGATGAATCTCCTTTTCGACAGCATGACAAGCCGTACCGATTCCGGGCGGTGGAATGCCATTGGCCCGTAATGGCGCTCCCGAACCAGGCGAAATATCTTCGTAACTGGCTAATATATCAGAAGGTGGCCACTAGACTTACCCTTGGCATTCCTGTGTATTCCTTGTGTTTTTGTGCATGTGACGTGGTTCTTTTATCAGTCAAACTACTCTCTTCCTTCTTTCTCTATCTGACTTTTCCATCTCTTCCTCTCTCTCTCTCTCTCTTTCTCTCTCTCTTTCTCTCTCTTTCTATCTATCTATCTCTCTCTCTCCCTCTCTCTCTCTTTCTCTCTCTATATCTATCTATCCATCTATCTATATCAGTTTTTTTTCATCTCTCTCTCTCTATTTGTGTATGTGTGTGCGTGCATGTGTGTGTGTGTCTTATCTCTTCGGTTCAAAATCATCAGAGTGGAAACAGAGCGAATGATTAGAATGGAACCAGAGTGCATATCAGCACACTGGAAATGCATAACAAACATAAGCTCAGAGACAACTCAGGGGCATCTGCATATCCAGTGATATACAAATTAAGAAGTCTTCTGTGAGGATTACAATATATCTATAACAAAGGTAAATCGTAAATGATCCGTGTATCTTGATCTAAACTGAAAGGTGGAAGTTTATGGAAAATTCATCCAAATTAAATATTTATTAACAATGAAAAGCGTTAGGTCTCTATTTTAATTATCAAATATATTATAAGACTGGTTTATGTCGTTTTCCCTATCCAGTTAGAATAGCTAATGATAAAAACATACCTATGTCTAGGAATTATGATATTGTGTAATGTTTTTTACTCATTATCATGCAAAAGATAATGGACATAACAGTGGAAATGAATTAGCCTGCGCTGTTGCCATCAGGAGGAAATTTACATTAGAATATACAAAGCTGCATGTCATGCAATGTTATGCAATCCTGTGAAAGATCATTTTTTTGTTGACGTGTTTTTCCTCGGTGGGTGAATGGTTGTTGTGGTCCGTCTCTTAGTATTCAAGGAACACTGTTTTTTGGGTGAACTGAATCCAGAAATTTTGTCTCTCCGATTCATATTGTTGTTTGAATAGGACGTTCAAGAAAAGAAACATATTTTTTTTCAGTGGTATTTTTTTGCTTGTTTGTTTGTTTTATATGAAAATGAGATTTTTTTTTTCAAATAGAAAATAACAATGAAGACTATTTTGTGTGTGTGTCTGTGTGTCTTCTCCTTTATATTCTTATAAAAAAAAAAACATCTATTTGTGCGTGTATATGCATACGTACGAGTGAAGTCAATATAGATGTAATCAAAGGTAGCTTCTTTTCTCTCTCTTCAAAGAACTTCACAATTCTTTTCATCTATTTCTTTCACCTCTACGGAAGCTCGATATCTCCCTCCTTCACTTATTCCCCTTGGAAACGATTTCTCTCATTTTCATCCACTCTCTCCTGGATGCTTTTTACGCTGCCTTACACATGCTCTACTTGCACTTGATTCCGTCTACTAAAATATCTGTAATACTGATAGCAGTAATAGTAATAATGATGATAACAATAATGATGATAATATCAAGAACAATAATAATAATAAAGATGGGGGTAATGAAATGGTGATGATGATGATAATAATGAAAATAATTATGAGAATGATATTAATATTAATAAAACCTAATGACAAGGGCCATAATAACAATGAAACCTAACGATGATAATAATAATAAAAACAACATCGCCATCATCGTAAAATGATAATGATAAAAAAATAATGATAATGATAATCACAATAGTAATAATAACAATGATGATAATAATGATACTAATAGGAATAAAAGTAAGAAGGATAAAAATGATAATGACAAAAAAATAAAGAAAATAATGATTATGATAGCAATAGTGTTAATGATGGTAGCAAAAATAATAATGATAATAATGATAATGATAAGCATAATAAAAATAATCACAATAATGCTGTTGACAATAGCAGCTATGATAATCATAGCGGATATAATTAATTAATTTCATTAATAATGATGGTAATGATAACAATCAGAATGATAATGATGATGATGATGATGAAAGTGATGATGATAGTGATAATCATAGAAATATCAATAACAATGCTAATGAAAAACAATGACAATATTAGTAATTTCTCACATCATAAGTATTCCGGAATGATCATGATATCAACAACAGCAAAAAAAAAAAAAAAATTAATAATAATAATAATAATAAGATATCACAACCTCCTTCTGCAACAGCATCAAGCGATCAACCTCCTCTCCCGAAGATAATCGATTTCTCTTTTGAATGAACCTTGTCAGAAACTTCAGACGTCTTTGGCAAATAGCTGCCACTACTTGATGGATATTTTCTTCCATTAGTTCCAAGGAGTTTGGTTTGTATTGAGACATCGTCTTTTGATTGGCTCGACGGTTGAGTTGTTGAATTTAGATTTTTAAATACGATTATTTTTATCTCTTTACCATTTAGTCATTTGTTATAATTATGATTATGATTTTTTATTATTATTATTATTTTTATTATTATCATTATTTTACTCCTTAGATCAGTTCTTCATTAAGCCAATCACGATTAAGGTTTGATTTTCAGGTTCAATCAGGGATATTTTCGTCTCTGATATTTCAAGTGCTAGCTCTACGCACCAATGAATCTATATTATGGCGGATAAATAATGCACACATGTTCACGTATGAAAAAATAATAACTAAATAAAACTATCATATATTATATAAATCAATGGAATATATAGTCATATATATCAATAGCAAAAGGAAAGCGATTGTATGAAATGTAATATATCGTTTTGCAGAGGGGTGAATAGGAAAACGGGAGGGGAGAATTGAGGGGGAATTAAGAAAAATGTGCCCTCAAAGAGAGATGATGATAGAGAGAGAGAGAGAGAGAGAGAGAGAGAGAGAGAGAGAGAGAGAGAGAGAGAGAGAGAGAGAGAGAGAGAGAGAGAGAGAGGCGAGGAGCTCGATGCCATAAGTAGGTCTCTACGCATAAACAGTGACGAATAAAGCTTTAAAGGTTTATATATTGCATTCAGTTTATCTTTGCAGAATATGTCTGACTATGGTAGATATTCAGGAATATTTGTGAAGTAAAAATTAAATTTATTTTTCGCAGACAAGAGAGAAAGGCAAATGACAAGCGGATATTTCGTCAGACAAACAGAGAGACAAATAGACATCCACACAAAAGAAGCAGATAAGGGAAGAAAAAGCACAACCAGACATAGAAATTGACTAACATTGAACTAAGATCTCCATGATAGCAGAGCGTGGTGTCTACTGCATAAAAGTCTCTTTCAGCAAAAGTTGAGAGCGAAAAGTTGAAATTGCTGCCAAGTGATCAGGACGATCCTCGAGACATTCTTTCGAACCACGGGAACTTGCGGCTTTAGCTCGTCTTTGGCCAACGGAGACGATTCTGTCAAGTTGAGGAAGTTAAAAAGCAACGGAATCGTCCCCTGTGAAATTAGTCGGCACTGCTTGGAGGAAATAAAAAGTATAACAATGGAAAATGAAAAGAATAGAGAGAAAAAAAATGAGAAAGATAGAAAGGAAGAAGATAAAATCATGGATGGAAGAGAAAATGCAAACATAAAAGAATTGAAATGACTTTCGCAAGAAAGAAAGAAAGAAGGAAAACAGAAAGGCCCAGAAAAGAACGAGAGAAACTAGAATCGAATTTCAATATCCTTTTCGAAAATTTCTTTAAAAGTTTGGGATTAAGACCAAAGATGATAAAGTTCAGAGAAGAATCTGGAACTCTGGGAGAGAGAGAATACCGGTTGAATGAAATATCACAGCTGCCTTGTGGCGATATTTATCAATAAATCGTTTCATTTTCTCAGAGTATTTGAGAAAAAGAAGGGAATGGGAGACAGAAATAAAGCGGAAGGGGAAAGGAAAAGGGGAGAGAAATGAAGGGAGAAAAAGAGAGGGGGAGGGGTATAAAGAAAAAGTCAGAGGGATTTAATGAAATAATACTATAAGTAGATCAATGTAAAGACAGGAATGAATAGATATTTGCACAAAAAAAGACATGTAAAAAAAACAGACAGATAGACAGTTTAAAAGTCATAAGACAGATAGAATGACTAATGTATGATTGAAATTCTTCACCACCGTCGGCTACTTCAGCATTTAACCTAGAAGTCATATATATATATATATATATATATATATATATATATATATATATTATATATATATATATATATATATATATATGTGTGTGTGTGTGTGTGTGTGTGTGTGTGTGTGTGTGTGTGTGTGTGTGTGTGTGTGTGTGTATATGTATATATATATATATATAGATAGATAGATAGATAGATAGATAGATAGATAGATAGATAGAGATAGATAGATAGATAGATAGATAGATAGATAGATAGATAGATATATACATATACATACATACATATATATATATATATATAATATATATATATATATATATATATATGTGTGTGTGTGTGTGTGTGTGTGTGTGTGTGTGTGTGTGTGTGTGTGTATACATTTATATATATATATATATAGATAGATAGATAGATAGATATAGATATATATATATAGATAGATAGATAGATAGATAGATAGATAGATAGATATAGATATATACATAT
>BOPN01001834.1:72428-79928 GCA_017312705.2 Penaeus japonicus
TACTATTGTTCTTACCACTAACATCTTTGATATTACTGTTATCAGTATCATTAACATCTTTGATATTACTGTTATTAGTATCATTATAATTATTGTTATCAATATCATCGAAACCGTTGTTGTTATCATTATCATTATTGTTATTAATATAATCGAAACCGTTTTTTTATTATTGTAATTAGCATTATCATTATCAATAGCATTCGTAATTATCTTTTTATCCTTATTACTATTATTGTCATTATCATTAATATAATCATTATATCCATTATTATCATCCCTTCATTACATCATTAATAATATTATAATTGTTATCCTAATTATTGTATAACATTATTATCATTGAGCCCTCACACTCCCTCTACTGTAATATCACTAGAACTTCAGTCAACCTGGATGCCCCAAGGCTATGGCTTCGACCTTACAAGTTTTCATAGCTTAAAGATCAATGATCTCATGAAGGAAATCGCCCCCTTGGCGGATTCCTCTTCCAGCTGTGGCATTCACACCAGCCTTCAAGACGGATCCGTCCATCCTACGGAAACTACTAACTCAGGAAATCATCAGAATCATATCCCTCCCTGAGGTTCCCTTCATACAGGCGGTAGTGCGGCCTCTGTTTTTTTCTCTCTATTTCTGTAACCAGCACATGGAGGTTAGATTGGTTGCCGACTATTAAACTGGTCTTGCTCTACACCCTGTGAGGTACATTGACTCTTAATTGTCTTACTCTTCTAAGATAAATATGAAATGATGGTCTGATCATCTGTACTCACAGTCTGACCTGCGTGTCTCGTCCTCTCTCAGGCCTGAATACAAAAATCTTGTCAATCAAAGATTGTGTCGGCTGACCACAGCTCTCGGAAATTTCCTTGTCGTGCATTTCTTACGGATCCCGTCTCATGTAGGCTTATCAGCGAACGATGCAACAGACTACCTCGCATGGATTGCCTGTGGACTGGATTCCCTTGTCGCTGATATTACACCTTTCCCGCTAAAAATAGAAAATCCTTACTGCTGTGCACATCCCGATACTCCATCACAGGACTACTGAACGCACTCAACGTGGAACCATAAACCAGTACGACTTCAGCTCTCATCCACACAAGTACCGACGGCGCAGCCTGATGGTTCGTAAACATAACGTGATGTGTGGCTGTCTCAAGTTGGGATATAGACCGGTGTGGCAGGTGTCTGAGGCAGGAGATGCGCCCTAATACTCCTCTTCCAAATTGTGCAACACCCCCGATGGCGACATTTCTTTGTTCTTCTGCTTTCCATAATTGTAGTTAATCTTATTACTATTACTATGTTCATTTATATAATCATTATTATGACCATCATTAACATTATCATCGTTATTATTAACCGTGTTATTATTTTTATCAATGTCATAACAAAACTTACCGTTATCATTGTATTTTTTTTTCTTCATCATTATTAGTATCATTATTACTATTGCAATAAATATCATTATTTTTATCGTCATCTATGTTGTTGTTGTTGTTAGTATTACTATCATTATCAACATCACTTATATCATGATCAATATCCTTATTTATCATTATCATCATTATTATTGTCACTATCATCATTAATATTAGAATCATCATGATCACTACCATTATTTTTATCCTCATTATTGCTATTGTTGTTCTCCACATCCTCATTCTCATCCTCACCACCACTTCGGTGCAGAAACACATTCACATTATAAAAGTGAAAATCTAACTTTCTTTTCTGCTTTTCAGGGAAACTCGGAACAGAGTTTAATCTGGCTAAGTCTCAACATATGTCAACACCTAGGATCTCTTTTGGGAACGAGTCAGATTGCAATTACTTTTTGACACACATTGCCAGCACGCATATAGCACTGTGTGCATGATGTATCATGCATCATGTTAGAACGATGGAAGAGGAAGGGGATGATGAAAAGGAGGAAGAAAGGTGAAGGATGAAGATGAAAAGAAAAAGGAAAAGGAAGGGTAAGAGGGAGAGCAGGAAAAATAGAAGGAGTAAGAGGAAGAGGGGGAGAACAGGAGGAGGAAGAGGGAGAAGAAGTAGGAGAGGAAGAAGAGTAGGAGGAGGAGGACGAGGAAGAAGAGCAGTAATAGAAGGAAATGGGGAAAGATGAGAAGAGAAAATAATGATGATACATTTTTTCTTTCTCAATAAATGAGAAAAACTGAAGTAATGGGACATGCATTTGCCAAATGATATCAAAACTTTTCCAAACAAGAACGAGGATGAGTCAGTGTGGAGCAAAGATAAGAAAAATGTAAAAATTCCCTGAACTTTTTGCTTTTGTGGAAGTTATTACATAAACATATTATAATTTGTTTACTCTGGTGCTTTTTCTAGCTGATAATCACCTGAGAACAAAATGAATAGTTCGTGGAAAGGCATTAGTATATCATTTCAAATGTATATGCCAAAGACAAACTCGTATATAAATAGATAGATAGATAGATATAATACACACACACACTCATACACACACACGCACACACACACACACACACACACACACACACACACACACACACACACACACATCCTAACACATGCATATACAAACATCACAAAGATTTTTACATTATCTTTGTAAATGTGAAATATCGTGCAAACACCAATTGCGTGTCGTAACTAACCACGTTTTTCTTCCTTCTCTTCGTGTTTGCTTTATCCTTCCTCCTTCCTTGTCTGCTACTCCTCTGCGCGTGCACTTCCGTGACAATGCGCACGCGGATGCCTCTGTCAGGGGCGGGGCATCAGGACCCTCTCGCCATTTCGTGACTTGTCATCAAATGTCTCACCTTTTATTAGCCACTTCCGCCACACCTGCTCCCGCACCTGGTGCTGCCTCCGCCGGCCGACCATGCCATGCATCGCTTACAATCTTCGCCGTTGTGCCTGCTACCTATGTTGCATGGCTGCTCGCGCTTCTGCTGGATCTGTTAAGTAACCGCTATTTTCTACACGCAGCCATGGAATGAAACTTGTATTCTTGCTGCCTCTGCCTCTGTTGCAGGCTCTGTACTCTGCATCTTTCTGCATTTACTGTTCTTCTTTCCTCGTTCTTCTGTTCCTCTGCATCTTTCTCCATTTACTGTTCTTCTTTCCTCGTTCTTCTGTTCCTCTGCATCTGTCTGCCTTTACTGTTCTTCTTTCCTCGTTCTTCTGTTCCTCTGCATCTTTCTCCATTTACTGTTCTTCTTTCCTCGTTCTTCTGTTCCTCTGCATCTTTCTGCCTTTACTGTTCTTCTTTCCTCGTTCTTCTGTTCCTCTCGCCCGTGGTACTTCGCCCCTGTTTCTTAACTTATCCTCCTCTGTTTCCGCTGCTGTATGTCGATCAGTCAATAGTAAATTAAATAATGACCATATAATCATACAAGAGGGTTCACAAGAGGGTTCGCAAGAAGATTGAAGAATAATTGGAAGTGGAATAAGGGCACATCTGAGAAAAGATGTGCGTTGCAAAATAAGGATTGCAAGTCATTTGGAGATGAAAAAAGCAAGGAGCACAATACTTCGTGATAAATGGGATCGACCAACAGCCGCAGGTCGAGCAGACGTGGGGGTACCAGGAGGTAGAATACGTAATCTTGACGAATAATGTTTCATATAAAGTTTGCGAAGACTGATAAAACAGATGAATCGATCATGCTGCAGATTCGCATATCGATGTGGAATGATGTGCGTATAAAGTGGTATGCGGAGTGATGTAATTGCAGCGAAGAGAAACTATTAAGCTGATCGCAGTTGTTTCAAGGTTTCTTTACGTAGCCACACTGCTAGTATCACAATTAGATAATGAAATATAATGCAATATACGATATGATATAAAACTAAAGCAGGCAGTTGATTAACAGATTACATCATCTCGATTTTGCCCCTTTTCGGAAAGAGGAAAGGATACTTACGGTGAGAAACAAAAGAAACAATAATTGACGCTTCCTCTGTGGTTTTCCTAACAACCATTTTCTTTTTGTGTAGGACTATGCTCTTTGGGGCGCGTCTTGAAACATACTCAGAGCTCATTATTCTTGAAATATTCTCACGCCAAATTGGATTCTCCATTTGCTGTATGGCGATCTGTAGGAAGGTTTCAAGATACACGATATCTTTGCTCCTTCATTTTTATGGTCAGTTGTCTGTGGAATATTGCATCGAAGGTCACGAATGGTCTTTCCAATATTTGTCTTGATCAACACTAAGAGCTTGATATTTCTCTGATTTTGATATCATTATATTAAGTTTCCAATGCCATTATATCTTCTAAGTAATATATGGTTTTGGATATTCTGTTTTCCTATTTTACTTATTGAGGTCGCAATCATTTGTTAGCATGATTCTTAGCTAATTGGTAGTATTACTCTCACAAAGATTTTGTCAACATTCTTAGATAAGCCGAAATTATTCCACATTTGATATATGATTTCAAATATATATATATATATATATATATATATATATATATATATATATATATATGTGTGTGTGTGTGTGTGTGTGTGTGTGTGTGTGTGTGTGTGTGTGTGTGTGTGCGTGTGTGTGTGTGTGTGTGTGTGTATGCATGTATGTATTCTTCTGCTTGCAGTGCATACTTCATTTATGGTAAAAAAAAATCAGTCATACACAAGATAGGTTTACTGAAAGATAACTTTCATCTCTCAATATACCTACTTTGTGTCTCGCGTTTCTACACCAGTGCATCGGTTTGCGCTGCTTCAGATCTTCCTAGACCTTACCTGTAGTTTCCTCTCCTATCAATCAACCCTGACGATCCTAGAAATCTCGCTATTCGGTGGGAATTATTCGTCTGATACGTTTTCAACAGGAATGGTTTCTTATTATCGGTCGTTATCTTTCACTGACAAGGCCGCGACTACGAGGAAACCATTCTTTTTAATGGATATCACCAGTGGCCATTAAACTATATGAATACACTTTGATAATATAAATCCCCTCTTTCCTAAATGTGGAACTTTCTTTTTTTTTAATCAAAATTATCGTTATTTCTGAAATTTTAGTTTACCAGATTAGAATACTGTAATGTACACATGTATAGTGTCTAGGCTACTTGTTTCAATTTCACGTTCAATGTTCGAAAAGTGTGTTGAGTTTACGAGTCATTAAATCTATATGTAGAAAAATAAACTTGTGTTGAATACTATAGTCTACCCTTAAAATTTATGACTATAGAAAAGAGTCATAAGACTTTAAGGGTACCTTGCTCATTTTGATTTAATTAATTAAATTTATACATATATGTGTATATATATATATATATATATATATATATATATATATATATATATATTGTTATTGTTTTTTTGTGTGTATGTATGTATCATCAGTTCAACTTTAATACATATGAAGAAATATATGAACATGCATACGTTCCTAAGCTAACAGGATATGAATAAAAATTGTGTTTAGGGTTAAAATCGACAATGATCGTAACTAGAGAAGTAAGATCTGATTTCATGTCAATGCTGATGATTTTCTCGTCCGCTTTTTGCTCTACAGAATGCGACCTGTCTCTGACGCGTGTCTTCCTTTTCCTTTTGGAATCTTCATCCATACGCCAATCAGATATTTTGCAATTTTTATTTGAGAAGACGTTCTGGGACTGTGAGTTAAAGCTTTGTTCGAATGCGTCGTATGTTCTTTTTTCCTTCGAGGGAATGCTGAAGGGAGAGTTAATTAGTGTGAAATACACGTGTCTGTTTCATTAGTGTTTTTGTTGATTTGAACTCTGATAATGATGATAACAATAACGATACTAATCTTTAGATTACTAATGCGAAAACTAATATTTAGATTGATATCAATATCAATTACACAGAAGAAGAATTAGGGAAATTAGGAAATTAGGGAAACGATTAACACCTCGTCCTGAATCTAACCATGACAGATCAACAGCTAACAAGAGCACACAAAAGCGCTTGCATGCCAGAGAGAGCCTCGTCCTCCGCCCCTCTCCTCTGCCATTCCTGGCACGCCGGATCCGACTCCAAGCATGCGAAACGTTGCATGCATCTACATATCTTGCAGCATGCACGAGTTCAACGTTTATATAAGCAATGCGTTTTCTGGACCATGTATGTATTACGTTGTCGTTTGTGTCCTCTTTGTGTCACGTACATGCATGATAGTCTCAGATCTTCATGGTCGTTACACGTACCACTGTGTGGGAACATATTATTAGCTTGATTTTTTTATAATGATTTTCACTGTCATTGTCATCCTTGTAATGGTGGTTGTGTTATTGTCATTTATATTATTATTGTTGTTCCTCATGATGTTTTGTTGTTTTTTATTATCATTATTGTTATTATCAACACCATCATCATCAACATTGTTCCTATTATCAAAATTATCATCCTTATCATATCAATCTTCATATTTTTTTAGTGTTCTGTTTATCATAATAATTTACTGTTTATTATTACTGTTATAATTGATACGATCATCCTTATTCCTATAAAAGTATTATCACAGTTACCATTTATTTCTTCATTTTTCATCATAGTTGTCCTCACTTCTAGCAGAAGAACGGCATGAAGTATGTCAGTAGACATAACATACCTCTCTCTCTCTCTCTCTCTCTCTCTCTCTCTCTCTCTCTCTCTCTCTCTCTCTCTCTCTCTCTCTCTCTCTCCCTCTCTCTCTCTGTTTCTCCCTCACACTTTAATCATTCTCTCTCTTTTCCGCTTTTTCTGTTGTTTTTCACTCTTTCTTTCTCTTTCGTTAGATATTCCCTACAGTACCATATACACGGAACGTATTTGTACATGAAGTAATAGCTTAACTAAAGCAGCAAGTAGCAAAATGTATAGCCACATTCAAGGACAGCCATAAAGTGCATTAATACATTATCATGACATCTTTACCCATTTGATACTGCATCATGCTTTACGATACTGTTTCGTGCCGGGACAGCCTGGTCATAATTCTGCTTTAGTAATAAACTTGGCGAAAACAGTGATTCGATTTCATGACGTAAATGCAAGAGGACTGCCATTTCATGACTCAGTATCGTCATTTCTCACTGTCGCCAAGAGCAATAACATTTTTCCGGTACTTTAATGCAATACTTAATGTACATTTAATGGTAAGCTTTTAAGAAAAATATACTGTGATTTACAGAAGGTATCGTCATTTCGCGGAAACTTTCGTTGATATGAAATCCAATTCTATTTCATTTCTAACTTAAGCTTTCAACTTTTAATTTCTTCTTGTTTATTTATATACATATATATATATATTTATATATATATATATATATATATATATACATATATATAAACACACATACACATATTTTCGAATGTGTGTTTGTGTACAAAGGCACACAAACAAAAGCAAACCAAGTCCCACAAGAACTTAAAAGCACATACAGTACTTTCAAGACTTTCCTTAAGTTAATGAAAAAGTTAATGTAACGTATTTCGGAAAGAGCAAAGATAGAATCACGGCTTTTTCCTCACTCAG
>BOPN01001834.1:84928-92428 GCA_017312705.2 Penaeus japonicus
ATACTGTATATATATATATATATATATATATATATATATATATATATATATATATATATATAATAAAATTAATAAAACACTGCCACAAATTGAAAGGCAGTGTTTTATTAATTCTGTTATGTGCACGTTGCTGTGTTTGTGTTTTTTTATTCATATATATATATATATATATATATATATATATATATATATATATATATATATATATATATATATATATATATACACATACATTGTATATTCTGTATGTATGTATAAATGTACACACACACACACACACACACACACACATGTGTGTGTGTGTGTGTATGTATATATATATATATATATATATATATATATATATATATATATATATATATATATATATATATATATATATTATATATATATATATATATATATATATATATTATATTTACAAATATATATGTATGATTTTGTATATATACACACACATATGTATATATATATATATATATATATATATATATATATATATATATATATATATATATATATATATATATACATATACATATATATATATATATATATATATATATATATATATATATGTGTGTGTGTGTGTGTGTGTGTGTGTGTGTGGTTGTGTGCGCATTCACACACGCACACACCCACATAAAAGCAAAAAATTGAGATGGAGATGTTTCATGAACAGAGGAAGTAGAAATAGATATATGAGTAGAATGCGCCACTGAGGCAAGAAGAAACAAAAACCTTACACTCAAGGGTAAGAAAAGCAAAAAGTAGCAAAGAAGATAATATAGTAAGCACAAAATGTTTAAACAAAGAGAAATGATAGATGAAAAAAGAAGAAGCAAATACCCCTTCTGTACCTATCGCCTTAAAAACAGACACGAAAACCCAAGCATAGTTACTGACCCTCCGATTCCTGACACTTGAACACACCGACACTATGGCACCGTGCCTGGACAGCGGCCACTCGTCCGGCGAGAGCAAATATTGGTCGGGTCGGCTCGATAACCTCTACGTTTAATTAGGACTCAACCAGCTATAATCTGTGAGGCGAAGTAGGCTTTGAAGTTCATCTTTGGAGTAAATATAAATTTCGTGATTGGTTGTATGAAGTCCTTCCCCCCCCCCCCCCCCCCTCCACACACACACACTCTCCTGCACATGTGTTGAAGGACATGAGCATGTTACTTGATAAGTATTAGCGATAATTGTGCTAATATTGAAAATGGTAATGATAATAGCAATATTTGTGATTGCAATTATGGGCATCATATAGTCATCATCATTAAGGGTAGTAATCCTAGAGAAATATTAAAGGGTTAACTGTGGTATGAGGAAGTAACATCGTTACCACGTATCTCTATTATCGGATGGGAGAATGAGAGAAAGGTGGGGCAGGGAGGGAGGGAGAAAAAGACAGACAAACAGACGACAGACAGACAGACATAAAGAGAGAGGAGGAGAGGGTAGAGCCTCTCGGCGCAGAGAAAAGGAGAGCGTTCACGAGCCGAATAGACTGCCCGAGGGAAGGGAAATGCGTAATGGAAATCGCGTAGGATGGAATGTACGCGGCAGTTCGACCTTGGCAGGCGGGCATGCAGTCAGACGCTTGGTGTTGGGGGAAAATGTAGGTCTATGTGAAGCACTATGCAATAACGGGATATATATGTCAAGCAGCTTGCAAGAGAGGAACACGGAAGGAGGGGAATGCCCTGAATTCGGAATAATGCTTACGAATTATGAACTAACGTGATATATGATATACAAAGTTCCATTTTGACTTTATTCTCACTGTCCACTAAGATATAGTTCCTGGATGATCATTATAAATTTCAGCAAGTATTTTGATTAATACTTTTTATACGCGCCATCGATTCTGAACGCAAACACATACGTACGGACACACACTACGCATTCTAGCGGGCACGAAACGCCTTACATACTTGTCCGAAATGGCGACTCATTATCATTCACGGTACGTAATTGGGTACATTCTGCTATTACCATTGGCTAAAATACCGCGTGTTACACACGCCTAAATGAGTGTGTGTGTGTGTGTGTGTGTGTGTGTGTGTGTGTGTGTGTGTGTGTGTGTGTGTGTGTGTGTGTGTGTGTGTGTGTGTGTCCGCGCACAAATGAACTAGGTACTATTACAATTGTTTAGCTTATCGACCATTGAGAGAGAGAGAGAGAGAGAGAGAGAGAGAGAGAGAGAGAGAGAGAGAGAGAGAGAGAGAGAGAGAGAGAGAGAGAGAGAGAGAGAGAGAGAGAGAGAGGGAGAGAGAGAGAGAGAGAGAGAGAGAGAGAAAGGGAGAGAGAGAGAGGGGGGGGCAGACAGATAGACAGGCAGACAGAGAGGCCAAAGGTCACTTGAATTAAACCTATTGTAAATTGAAATCAGGATACAGGGAGTCTGCACTGAAACCTCGTTTGCAAATTGCAGAATACTTCACTCTCGACCCGTATTGTTCGCGGTCGGAAAGTTGCAATGTCCGGGTGTGCAAGGGCATTGTGGCCAGAATATTACAATGTTGCAATATCACGGTTACCGGTGCATGAATGCGAATGCATTATTCACTCTGTCCTTCCGGCGTGATGATTTGCCTTTGCAACGCGAGGAGGAAAATGGGTTTCGTTGCAAGGTTTATGAAAATGAGGTCTGGTGAGGACTTTATCTGTTTTCTATTTTTACATCCATCGTCGCAATTATTGTTGTTATCATTTTCATAACTAATGAAATGGGAATGAGGATTAGCAAATTGGTTCGCCATCAGGTGGATGTTTGTCAACGGCAGCGGGTTCAGTTGGCCATGCAGTGGGATGGGCTTAGCACACGGATCTGCTAATTAGATTTGGGTGGTGACCCGCATTCCCGTCTTGGTTTGTCACCCGCAAAAGTAATGGTGGATGATGATTTAAGAATACAGTTGCAATAGACTATCTGAGTAGATATTATATGTATCTATATCTATGACTATATCTATGATCTAATAAAGGAATAATACAACATAAATTAGGAGTTAGGTAGGAATTCCATAGACTTAGTGTTTGAGGTGGATATGTATTCTAAAACTAAGTGAGAAGGTGTTAGTGTAGCTTTGCAGTCTGTGTTCTCGATATCTCTAAATACTAGATGTAAATGAATTATTTACATACGAATAATATTAGCATGAATTATATTATCACGGATGTGTGTTTATGAGTTGGTGTGTATGCACACCGAAAAAAAATATATATATATATATATATATATATATATACTCTTTGAGTACTTGCTAATTTCCTCGCGAGTGTTTTGGTCGTAGTCCATGTTTCTGACCCATATGTCATGACGGGGAGGACACATTGGTCAAAAACCTTTCTCTTTAGACAGAGTGGCAGACGACCTCGTAATATATTACTATGTGTACCGAAGGCACTCCAACCTAGCCTGATTCGCCGTTTTATCTCAGCTTCGCAGGATGTACTCGTCTTGATGAGTTGCCCTAGGTATATATACTCGTTCACTGCTTCTAGTACCTCGCCCTGTATTTTTATTTGCCTAACTGGGGTTCGACTGTTGAACATGACTTTAGTCTTTTTTATGTTCATTTTAAGGCCAATCTTCAGACTTTCCCTATTCAAATCGCTTAGTAATTGTCGTAATTCACCTGCTGACTCGCCGAAAAGAACAATGTCATCTGCAAATCTTAAATTGCTAAAGTGCTCATTCCCTATTTTAATCCCTTTCTCCTTCCAATCTAACTTCCTGAATGCTTCCTCCAAGCAAGCTATAAACAGCTTCGGTGGTGGTGATGGTGTCGCCCTGCCTAACACCCTTTTTATTGGTTTCTGCGTGGATTTTGATGTCGCTGTACCATTTCTATATATATCCTCTAATAATCTGCAGTATATTTCCTCTACTCCTTGTTTACGAATTGCATCTAGTACTGCAGATATCTGTACCGAATCGAATGCCTTTTCATAATCTACGAATGCATGTACAGGGGCTTCCTATATTCGTTTGTTTTCTCTTTTATTTGGGCTAGTGTGTGGATATGGTCTGTAGTTGAGAATCCGCTGCGGAACCCTGCCTGTTCCCTGGGTTGTTTTGAATCTAATGTATCGGTGATACGGACTGTGATGATTTTTGTGAACAGTTTATAGATTACTGAGAGAAAGCATATCGGTCGAAAATTCTTTAAGTCTTTTGTGTCCCCCTTTTTATTTATTAAAATTATTATTGCATTTTTCCAGGATTTCGGAGTTTTACCGATGCTTAGACATCTGTTAAAAAGATTGGCCACTTTTATTTCCGCAATCTCTGCTGCGTCTTGAATAAGATCTACACTAATGCCGTCTTCTCCTGATGTTTTTCCTCTTTTCATGCCTGTTAGTGCCCTATTTATTTCCTCTACTGTAATGTTTGGAACGTCGCCAATTGTTGTGTTTGTATCTGTACGTGGTTGGTCGTTTGAGTGGTATAAGTCGCGATAGATGTCTTCTATTACTTTGATAATTTCATTTTTATTGTATGTCACCTCTACATTAGGTTTCGTTACTGCATACATTTGTTGTTTTTTTCCCCTATTCCGAGCCTCCTCTTTGTTGCCTTAAGGCTGGTGCCAGCAAGCAGAGCTTCATTTATTTTTTGTATATTTAATTTGTGCACATCCTCTTTCTTCTTGTTTATCGTCTTTGTCAGCTCTGCTGATTCTATCTTGTCTCTGATTGATTTTATTTTCATGTCCCTACGCTGTTTCATAAGCCTTTTGTCTCTATTGAAAGCTTACTGAACTTTTCTTTTTCGTCTTTACCCCCTATTTCAAATGCGGCTTCCTTTAATATCTGGCTGAATTGGTCGTTCATTTGGTCTATGTCAAGATGATCTTCGAGAGCTGAGCATCTGTTACGGATGTTAATACTGAATTCCGTCGCCCTATTCTTAATGTTAATTAGATTAACGAGAGACTTTTGTATGATCTTATTTTGTTCTCTTTATAGCTGTAATTCTACTCTACTTCTGACCAGTCTATGGTCGCTACCGACATTTACTTTATTGATAAAGCTTACGTCTTGTACAATGTCACGCCTGTTGGTGATTATGAAGTCAATTTAAATTTTAATGCCGGATGGCGATTTCCATGTCCATGTTCCCCAACAAAGGTTTCTACATCTTCCCTTATTCCTATCTTGGAATTAAAATCCCCCATAATCACGGTAGAATGGGTTTTTGCTCTATCGGTAGCTGCTTGCACATCTTCGTAGAAGCTCTCTATCTCCTCATCACTATGACTGCCGGTAGGAGCGTATACTTGGATCATTTTTAGGTTATATCTGTTGTTTAATTTCAGTATTACAGAAACTACTCTTAAGTTCACACTGTAGAATTCCCTAATATTCTTTTCGAGGTGCTTATAAACTAAAAAACCTATACCTAGTTCTTGTTTCCTATGGAGGGGTTTGCCTCTCCAATATAGTAACAGACCATCATTTAGTAATTTCTGTTCTTCGCCTAGTCTTCTAACTTCAGAAAGTCCTACAATATCCCATTTAATAAATGAAAGTTCCTCAAGCAGTGTCAAAAAATTAGCTTCTGTTCTCAGAGTTCTTATATTGTATGTGCACAACTTAATCATATTTAGGCGGCCTGGTTCTACCTGGATATTTTTAGCACCCTTTGCTCCAGAACGATCCTGATCGCCGCCGTGACCAGGGGCTCCTTCGCTTCCTGGGAATGAGGGCCGTTTTCTTGAATGGGAAATCATATTTAAGAGGGGTGGGGCCTGATATCCCAACCTACCGGCCTTAATTGTGCATAGTGGGGGGAGTAATTTTAGTCAGGAGGCTACCTTTAATCTCCAGTAACACGTTTGAGTTAGTCTCATGTGTTATTTGGAGATCTTAATATCGCCCGATCTATCTCACAACCTCTCGGTCCACTCCAGTGAGAATGGACATATGTTTATATACATGTGCAGGACCTATGCAAAAATGCATGCTTGCATGTTTATGCGCGCTCCCGTGCCCGCACTTATGTATGTTTCTATACATAGATTGTGCCCGTGCATGCACAGCATGTATATATATATATATATATATATATATATATATATATATATATATATATATATATATATATATATATATATATATATAAATGTATATATATTTATATATATGTATACATACATACACATATATATGTATATATATGTATATAAATATACATATTTATACATATATATATATATATAGATATATATGTGTGTGTGCGTGTGTGCGTGTATATATGTATGTGTATATATATATACATATATATATATATATATATATATATATATATATATATATATATATATATATGTATTCATATATGTATACGTATATCATATACATACGTATGTACACACACATATATATATATATATATATATATATATATATATATATATATATATATATATATATATATATACATATATGTATATATATATATATGTATATATGTATATACATATATATATATATATATATATATATATATATATATATATATATATATATATATATATATATATATATATAAATATATATATATTCATATATGTATATACATATATACATATACATACACACACACACACACACACACACACACACACACACATATATATATATATATATATATATATATATATATATATATATGTGTGTGTGTGTGTGTGTATGTATGTGTGTGTACATATACATATATATAAATAAATATATATATATATATATATATATATATATATATATATATATATATATATATATACATGTGTGTGTGTGTGTGTGTGTATACATATATATAAATATATATATATATATATATATATATATATATATATATATATATATATATATATATATATATATATATATATATATATATATATATACATATATACATAGATAGATAGATAGATAGATATATATATATATATATATATATATATATATATATATATATATATATATATATATATATATATATATATAACATATATATATATATACATGTGTGTGTGTGTGAAGTTAGCAGCAATTATTAAAATTTCTGAATTATATTTATCTGATATTTGAGCCTCAAAGACTGTAATGTTTTGTTCTGGCGGTGAATCCGTCATTAAAGCGAAATGTAACGCTGTCCGAGTTATGAATGTTGCAGGATTAAAATGCAATAACTGTTTCGTTCCGCCGTAAGCGAACCAATTCAGATTTTTAGCCTCCCCCCAAACACCAAAAAGATAATAACAATGAAATGAAAATACAAAAAGTATGGGGGGTTGCGTGGGTTGTCTGCGCTACCAATAATTCAGGCAAAACGTGCATGCCTGTGGGATCGCATTCGGTGTGACATTAATCAAGGGAACGGAGATTCACATTGCTTTGAGATCTCGATTCTTAGTACAAACCTAAGGACAGTCCGTATGTTCCCTGTAGGAGAGAGTGTTTTAAAGATATTCGGAAATACAT
>BOPN01001834.1:102428-104928 GCA_017312705.2 Penaeus japonicus
TCGGTAGCTACTATAGACTGGTCAGAAGTAGAGTAAAATTTCAGCTAAGAACAGAACGAAATAAGCTCATGCAGAAGCTTCTCGTTAATCTAACTAACATTAAGAATAGGACGACGGAATTCATTATCAACATTCGAAACAGATACTCAGCTCTCGAAGAAGATATTGACATAGACCAAATGAACGACCAATTCAGCGAGATATTAAAGGAAGCTGCACTTGCAATAGGGGGTAAAGACGAAAAAAAAAAGTTCAGTAAGCTTTCGGTAGAGACAAAAAAAAATTATGAAACAGCGTAGGGACATGAAAATAACATAAATCAGAGACACGATAGAATCAGCAGAGCTGACTAAGACGATAAACAAGAAGAAGAAAGCGGATGTACGCAAATTTAACATACGAAAAATAAATGAAGCTCTGTTTGCCGGCACCAGCCTTAAGGCAACAAAGAGGAGGCTTGGAATAGGGAAAAACCAAATGTATGCAGTAAAGAAACCCAATGGAGAGGTGACATACAATAAAAATGAAATTATCAAAATAATAGAAGACTTCTATCGCGACTTATACCACTCAAAGGATCAACCACGTATGGAGACAAACGCAACAATTGGAGACGCTCCAAACATTACGGTAGAGGAAGTAAAAAGGGCACTAAAAGGCATGAAAAGAGGAAAAACACCAGGTGAAGACGGCATTAGTGTAGATCTTATTCAAGATGCAGGAGAGATTGCGGCAGTAAAACTGGCCAATCTTTTTAACAGATGCCTAAACGCTGGTAAGAGTCTTAAATCCTGAAAAAACGCAATAATAATTTTAATACACAAAAAGGGGGACATAACAGACTTAAAGAATTACCGACCTATCAGCCTCCTTTCAGTAATCTATAAACTGTTCACAAAAATCATCACAGCCCGCATCACCGATACATTAGATTCAAAACAACCCAGGGAACAGGCAGGGTTCCGCAGCGGATTTTCAACTACAGACCATATCCACACACTAGCCCAAATAAAAGAGAAAACAAACGAATATAGGAAGCCCCTGTGTATGGCATTCGTAGATTATGAAAAGACATTCGATTCGGTACAAATATCTGCTGTACTAGATGAAATTCGTAAACAAGGAGTAGAGGAAATATATCGTAGATTATTAGAGGACATATATAGAGATGGTACAGCGACCATCAACACGCAGAAACCAATAAAATACCAATAAATAAGGGTTTTAGGCAGGGTGACACCATCTCACCGAAGCTGTTTACAGCTTGCTTGGAGGAAGTATTCAAAAAGTTAGATTGGAAGGGGAAAGGGATTAAGATAGGGAATGAGCACTAAAGCAATTTCAGATTTGCAGATTACAACAATTACTAAGCGATTTGAATAGGGAAAGTCTGAAGATTGGCCTTAAAATGAACATGAAAAAGACTAAAGTCATGTTCAACAGTCGAACATGAAAAAGACTAAAGTCATGTTCAACAGTCGAACCCCATAGCAAATACAAATACAGGGCGAGGTACTAGAAGCAGTAAACGAGTATGTATACCTAGGGCAACTCATCAAGACGAGTAGATCCTACGAAGCCGAGATAAAACGGCGAATCAGGCTAGGTTGGAGTGCCTTCGGTATACATAGTAATATATTACGAGGTCGTCTGCCACTCTGTCTAAAGAGAAATATTATTGACCAATGTGTCCTCCCCGTCATGACATATGGGTCAGAAACATAGACTACAACCAAGGCACTCAAGAGGAAATTAGTAAGTGCTCAAAGAGGAATGGAAAGGCTTATGCTAGGAGTTAGCTTAAGAGACAAGACAAGAACCACATTTTTCTTGACCTTTACGTCATCCCTTGGAAAGATTTTCCTTTTGAATCTCCGTGAACACGATCCTGCTCTCTGTCGCTTCTTCCTCTCTCTCTCTCTCTCTCTCTCTCTCTCTCTCTCTCTCTCTCTCTCTCTCTCTCTCTCTATCTTTCTTTCTCCGTCTCTCTTTCTGATTTCTGAATCTCATCTCATTCACATTTATTTTTTTTATTCTTTTGTGTTTCATTCACCACCTATAGGTCCTTTCTGATTTATTTGTTTACCAAAATGGAGGAAAACAAGAGAAAATAGATAAACAATAAACAATTATCTTTTTTTCTTATATCGTCTTTCCTCCCTTTTTTCCGGCTCCTCACCTGCATCGCCTTTCCTCCTTCCTTGTACTTCTTTACCTACATTGACCACCCCCCCCCCCATCTCCCCTCCCCCGCTCCAGTGATAACCTAATCTCTAGTTCCTTCTGGCTCCAAAAGACACCCTTCTGACAAAGTATGAGGTCAAAGGATGCGGATGATGAAGACGTTTTTCTCCCTTCTTTCCATATTGATTCGATTAACCATATGTTCAGATCTCCCCAAACCGTTTCCTCGTTGCAAGGTTGTTCCACTAAAGGGGGTCATTGCTGCTCGCTTGCCTTATCATCTCGTTCTCTGCACACACGTCATTCCAGCCTTCCT
>BOPN01001834.1:112428-117428 GCA_017312705.2 Penaeus japonicus
CATTGTAACTATCAGTATATATATTATATTTCAGGTTATTCTATTGCCATACGTATATCTTGCAGCATGCCTTTGTCTACCTCCACCTTTGTTGTGGCGGGCCGGCGTCCGTTCGCCACACGACCCTTCTAAGCGACGGCCTAGTTCCCCTCGTCGGCCGGTCACCATGTTAACCTTCTTCCTACCTGACGTCACAGAGGACCTTCTTTGTATAGACCTGTAACAGAAACGCCCCCTGTGTGCGGCTTGTTCCACGAGACCAGACTAGGCTCAGGCGAGGTTCACTCACGCTTGAGGCTGTACCTATTCTCCCTGCACTACGGTGCTGCCCCTTAGAATAAGCTGTTAAACCGAAGACTCCTCTGGCCTCAAATCCTCGCCACACCTGAGCAAATCTCCTGCGGACCACCATACGACCACGACTACATGCTCCCTCTCTTCCTCCTACCCAGTGCAACCAGCTCGATCATTTACCTGCCCACATCATTGCGCTCTTTCTTGTTGATATGTGCAACCTATTCTCTTGGATTCTGCTAGGCTCAGACAGTACTGATATTTATAAATAAAGTCAAGACTGATATTGATATCTTAATTTGTTCTACCTAATCCAGTAATTTTGATAACCTCAGACGTTTTCAGCAATATAATTGTAAGGCTGGGAAGAAGAGGAAATAAACGGAAAGAAAGAAATATATATATATATATATATATATATATATATATATATATATGTGTGTGTGTGTGTGTGTGTGTGTGTGTGTGTGTGTGTGTGTGTGTGTATGTGTGTGTGTGTGTGTGTGTATTCATGTAAGTAAGTATATACTTACAGTATTTATAACTATGCATCTGTCTTTCTGTATCTTTCTATATAAAGCTATCAGTCTATCTATTTATCTAGTCACACGGTCAATACTTACTTTTTTTTATGTATGTGTGATTATATGCGTGCCCGTTTCCTTACTGGGACGCTTGTAGACCGACACTAAATTGCAAGAAAATAAAATCAAAGTGAAAATACGATACTGCAAGGTGAAGAATAAGCAAAGATTAAGAGAGGTAAATTAAAAGACTCTGAACTCTTGGATGGTTGACCACACTGTCATTGTCCGTGTCTCTAGCAAGGCATTGGACACAATATTTATTTCCTAGTACAGAGGAGGAGCGGCTGATCAGATGTCATAGTAAGCAGACTAAATTCACATATAACCAGTAAGCATTCAGATTCTTAATTCATAAACTCTTAATCTATGCAAACTTCCATAATGAGAGAACCCTTTCTATCTTACCCTTATGTTCTAATGCTTTTCCACTATTTACTATCGATTTACTCTATGTATCTTCATCTACCTCAAAATATATTCATAATCTACCTTCATCCATCTTAATCTAACCCTAAAATCCTCCCTTTTCACACCGGACTACCAACAAAATCTGCTTATTGGTTAACCTGGCAACATATTTTCATCAAACCCCATCAGTATTTTTTGCAAAATCTTCAACAATTTTATTTTTTACCTCAAAACCACTACTAATCTATCTACATCTATTTCATAACTTAACCATAACCTATGTTCATCAGTCTTAATCTATCCTAAACATCAACTCTAACTACAAAGCTACTTACCATTCAATAATTTTTATTTCGATATGTTACAATATATATATATATATATATATATATATATATATATATATATATATGTGTGTGTGTGTGTGTGTGTGTGTGTGTGTGTGTATGTATGTATGTATGTATGTATATATATGTATATATATATATATATATATATATATATATATATATATATATATATATACATATATATACATACATATAAATTCTCCTTTGTATGTATATACATCCATGCATACCATGCAGGTATATATTCCCGCTCTTCCTGACAACCTGTCATCGCAGAGACAAATCTGAAAAGAGCCATTTCCTTCCTCGAAGAGCAAGAAAGCACGTCACTCCACGGCGGCAAAGGGCGCGCGGCTTATCTTTAGCCTCCATGCCAGGGAGGCGAGGCGTGAACAAAGTCACCTTTGATCTCTCTTAGGCGAGGCAAAGATGATGTTCTTCGTGATAAGGCGGATGCATAGTAAGGCAAGCGATTCTGCTGGAAAGCAAAGGGGGAAGCGTAGGTGAGTAGCTGAATGCTTGCCCGAGAGGGTAGATGGTGAGATACAGAGTGAATAGGAGAAAGAGGTGCATACAGAGAGAGAGGGGGAAGGAAGTGGGTATATAGAGTTTAGGCAGAAAAAGAAGGGGAGAAAATGAGACTCATGAAATAAACATTTGTTCACCATTACAGTTTTCTCAAGGGCTGCTAGCAACATAGCTCATTTGTCATTCCTTCTTTTTTTCTTTTTTATGTCTGTGCAACAAACACGTATGTGTGTATATATACATACACACACACACACACACACACACATATATATATATATATATATATATATATATATATATATATATATAGAGAGAGAGAGAGAGAGAGAGAGAGAGAGAGAGAGAGATATATATATATATATATATATACATACATGTATATATATATATATATATATATATATATATATATATATATATATATATGTATGTATATATATATATATATATATATATATATATATATATATAGATATATACATATATATATATATATACATACATATATGTATATGTATGTGTATATATATATACATGTTGTTTTCTTTGTCCACATGTTGTCCTGTCTCCGAAATATATGTCCAGCCCACTGCCCCCTTTTCTTTTATATATTCTTAAGTATATCCTCTACTTTTGTTTGTTGCCTGTTCCATGTGGCTCTTTTCCTGTCTCTTAAGCTAACTCCTAGCATCAGCCTTTCCATTCCTCTCTGAGCACTTACTAATTGGCTCTCAAGTACTTTAGTCGTAGTCCATGTTTCTGATCCATATGTTATGGGTCAGAAACATATTGGCAGACGACCTCGTAATATATTACTATGTGTACCGAAGGCACTCCAACCTAGCCTAATTCGTTGTTTTATCTCGGCATCGCAGTATGTATTCGTCTTGATGAGTTGCCCTAGGTATACATAACCTGACTTTAGTCTTTTTCATGTTCATTTTAAGGCCAATCTTCAGACTTTCCCTATTCAAATTGTTTAGTAATTGTTGTAATTCCTTTGCTGACTCGCTGAAAAGAACAATGTCATCTGCAAATCTTAGATTGCTTAAGTGTTCATCCTTTATTTTAATCCCTTTCTCCTTCCAATTTAACTTCTTGAATACTTCCCTCAAGCAAGCTCTAAACAGCTTTGGTGGTATTTTATTGGTTTCTGCGTGCATTTTGATGGTCGTTGTACCATCTCTCTATATATATATCCTCTAATAATCTGCAATATATTTCCTCTACTCCTTGTTTACGAATTGCATCTAGTACTGTAGATATCTGTACCGAGTCGAATGGCTTTTCGTAATCTACGAATGCAATACATAGGGGCTTCCTATATTCGTTTGTTTTCTCTCTTATTTGGGTTAGTGTGTGGATATGGTCTGTAGTTGAGAATCCGCTGCGGAACCCTGCCTGTTCCCAGGTTTTTTTTTTTTTAATCTAATGTATGGGCGATGTGGGCTGTGAGGATTTTTGTGAACGATTTATAGATTACTGAAAGGATGCTTATAGGTCGGTGATTCTTTAAGTCTTTTGTGTCCCCCTTTTTGTATATTAAAATTCTTATTGCGTTTTACTATGATTTTGGATTTTTACCGACGCTTAGATATTTGTATAAAAGATTGGCCAATTTTTCTGCCGTAATCTCTTCTACATCTTGAATAAGATCTACACTAATACCATCTTCCGGTGTTTTTCCTCTTTTCATTAACGAGAGGCCTCTGTATGAGCTTAATTCGTTCCCTTCATAGCTGTAATTTAACTTGACTTCTGACCAGTCTATGGTCGCTACCGACGTTTACTTCATTGATAACGCTAACGTCTTGTACAATGTCGGGCCTATTGGTGATTATGTAGTCAATTTCGTTTTTAATGCCGAATGGCGATTTCCATGTCCATTTACTTTCGGATCTCTTTTCGAAGAATGTATTCATAATTTTAAGGGAATTTTAAGCGAATTCTATTAGTGTTTGCCCTCTCTCATTTCTGGTACCTATTCCAAGTTTCCCAACCGAGGTTTCCCCTTCTTCCGTTATTATTATTTTGGCATTAAAATCCCCATAAAATTTAGTAAAATGGGGTTTCGCTCTCGGTAGATGCTTGCACATATCCATAGAAGCTCTTTATCTCCTCATCACTATGACTGCCGGTAGGAGCGTATACTTGGATAATTTTTAGGTTATAAGTGTCAAGCAGTGTCAAAAGATCAGTATGTGCACAAATATCTGTTGTTTAGTTTCAGTATTACAGAAACTACTCTTTCCCTCACACTGTAGAATTCCCTGATATTCTTTTTGAGGCGCTTGTGAACTATGAAACCTACTCCTAATTCTTGTTTGCTATCCATGGGTTTACCTCTCCAATATAGTAAGTGACTATCATTTAATAATTTCACTAACTTCAGAAAGTCCCACAATATCTCATTTAATAAATGAAAGTTGCTCAAGCAGTGTCAAAAGATCAGATTCTGTTCTCAGAGTCCTTACATTGTATGTGCACATATTCATCATCTTTAGGTGGCCTGGTTCTAACCGGATATTTTTAGCACCCTCTGCTCCAGAACGATCCTGATCGCCGCCGTGACTAGGGGCTCCTTCGCTTCCGGGGAAAGAGGGCCGTTTTCTTGACTGGGAAATCATATTTAAGGTCGATTCACACACATCAGTGACGTATCAGTGCCGTGTCCGCTCAGTGCTTCAGCATCAGGGAAAAAAATACCGTTGCTTCGAATCCAAGCGAAGCATTCACACACGTCCAGCGCAGTACAGTGTTTTAACTCTCAGTGGCCGTTCCGTCTCCGTTCCGTTAAGTTGAATATCGTCGCCACCGTTATTTTTTTGAT
>BOPN01001834.1:189928-192428 GCA_017312705.2 Penaeus japonicus
AATAAAACAAAGCAAAATTAGACAAAGCAAAATAAGAAAAAGTAACGGGTAAACATCCATCCTTAAAGATAACCACCTAGACTCCAAGGCAAACTACCATAACAACCAACATAGTATCCTGCTTTAGGCCTCACGGGGATACTCATAACTTTGATCAATACCTGTCGAAACCTCTGGAACGAGATCATTTTCACCATGAGTGAAGATCACAGAGTATCTTGCGGCGCACGGAAGCCTGAGTGACGCACGGAGAAGTTTTTGAGGTTATTAACTGGGTAGTCAACGTGCATGAACTTGGGGGAGGGGGAGAGATGGGGGGAATAGAGAAGGGAACAGCCTATCACTCCGCCCTCGCCCTTCCTACCTTGAATACACAAATTGTGCCTTAGAATGACGACAGTACTTGCATTGAGAGTTTAGCACACGTGTGTATGCCTGCACTCTTGCCTTCTTTTTTTCAATAAGGGAGAGAGAGTTAAGCTTTGAGGTTACCGCCTTCTATTTTCAGATTGTCAATATGCACGTTTCTAGCACGCAGCTTTACCAGGGAAGTTGTTATATTCCTAAGTGTATATATATATATATATATATATATATATATATATATATATATATATATATATATATATATACACACACACACACACACACACACACACACACACACACACATATATATATATATATATATATATATATATATATATATATATATATATATATATATATAATCTCTTTCCCTTTTTTCATGTTTTACGTTTTACTATGATCTTTTCTTCTTATGAAATTATTTTTGTCTAACTTCACTCCTCCTGTGATATTTTATGCAGCATAATCATATTTATTTATTTCTATTTTAGTAAGCCTTATTTTCAAAAATATCTTCCATTTGACACCCATCTTTGCGCTCTGAACTCTCTTCAATTTGTTTCTCCTTTTTTCTCTTTTCTGTTTTTGAGTGGAGGCTTCATACTACTAGCGTATTTAAGAATAGGCCTTGCAATTTTTTTTTTTTGTTACCGTATCTTCGTTTACACACATGAATGTCCTCTTCATGTTTGTGATCAGGGCTACCATTTCGCAAACCTTTTATTCATGTGACTATCTGTATGCACGTTTCTATTTATGATTATTCCAATATCGTTTTCTTTGAAAAGTTTGATACTGATATTGGGATCTTTTTTCTTTCCCGAATCTAACCGCATGTCATTTATTGTTGTTAAATTCCATTTTCCAATTACGACTCCAGAGGAAGAAGGTTTCGGTGTCTTTCTGGAAGCCTCGGAGAGAAACTTCTTATAGTGCCCTTTATTTTATTTTTGTGTGGTCTGCAAATATATTTAGTTTACGTTCGACTCCAAATAGTTGGTACCAGATCTGACCTTTCACTTACTCTGTTAGTTACTCATTTCTAACTAGACTATTTCTCTCTAAATTACGTTGTTAATTTGTTTTATATTAGTCTTCCATACATATGAAAACTTTCAATTTTCACATTAGTCTATTTTGCAACACTTTGCCAGATGTCTTTTTTTTCAAATTCTAAGTAAACGTATAATCTACCCGGCAATCTTTCAAAATATATGTCACAAGACAGTGGCAATTTGCTACACGTAACCTCTCCTCCCTATAACCTAAGTGCCTCATTGTTATATGTTCTGGTGTGTTCTGTCACATCTTGAAACAAGGAAATCTTCATTCATGAGTTATGGTAATTACCACTTCTCTACTACTGCATTTTTATTCCGAAAGTAAATTTGTTTTGCTTGGAGACTCCTCACCCTCTGAACATAGTTGTTCTTCCTTTGCCCTTTGTTCATTGTATCTTCATTTCTTCAACTCTTACAGACTTGTATAACTTCTATTTTTTTTCAAAATTTGAGATCTTCGTTGACGTTACGGCACGGAATTCTTTCAGCGACAATAACCATGGCTAACTGACCACCCCATGATCGATTCTATATAAATTTAACAATAATGCATTGGTTCTCTCCACGTGTTGCACGTGTGTGTGTGGCGGGGGGGGGGGGGGGGTGCGTGCATGTGTGCGTAACGATCAGCCACTTCTCTTTTCTGTATCTGTTGTTTTATATGATACAGTATTGAACAAAGAGAATATACACACGGTATGTTATCACAGCTTGAATCCATATATCTTGTTCATTGTATTTTAGTGTCTGTTACCTCTATATTAATGCAGCCTTATCTCTTTTCCCTGCATTTTCCTTGCTATTTTTGATAGTCCTTGTCACATTCTACTTTCCTTCCCAAAATCCTTTATCAATCTCTTTCTTTACTTCTCTTTTTTTTCTCTCTTAAATAATCTTTCTACATGGCTATCAACCCATATATCTATCAGCTCCTATCACATTTTCCTACATCCTCATTAATTTCATATTTCGCATGTATTTACTCTATCCTAGAACGTATTTCACCCTTTCATGGCCTCCTCCATATCAAATTCATTCATATCCCCCGAAAGGTACGGGCCATCTTCCCT
>BOPN01001834.1:204928-207428 GCA_017312705.2 Penaeus japonicus
CCCTCCTTTCTTCCCACCTCCTTTCTATCTCCTCCTTCCTTCCTCCCATCCGACCTCTCCTCTTTCTCCTTTCCTTCCTTCTCTCCCAACCTCCCCTTCCCTTCTCCCTTCCTTCCTTCCCCTTCCTTCCTTCCCTCTTCCCCTCCCCCTTCCTTCAATCCACTCCCCCTTCCTTCAATCCACTCCCCCTCAGATCCCTTCCCTCCAATCATAATCAGCTTGGCTCTCCTTACAGACGATCACTGTTGAGCAGACGATGAAAACAAGATGGAAGAGCACCTGACGAGCCTTTGTACACAAGGCCTCTTCACCTGTCTCACCCCAGAAGGTTAAACATACCTGGTATTCCGAGAGGAGGAGAAGGAGGAGGGGGGGGGGGGTATATTATTATGATAACAAGTGTGTTGATAGCAATAATGATGATTATGATAACGATAATGGTATGACATCTATGATGATGATAATGATGTTGATAATAATGATTTTGATAGTGATAGTAGTAATAGTGGTAATAGTGGCAGTTGTTGCTGTAGTAGTAGGAGTAGTAGTAGTATTAGTAGTAGAAGTAGTGCAGGTAGTACTAATGATGATAACTAGGATAATAATAAATAGTGTTAATGATAATAAGAAAATGAAGGAATCATTAATTGTGCAAACGGAATAGATCTTCAAACAAGACTAGATACGCTTATCAAATGCAACATCCCGGTGCTGTATATTACACTCAAAATGCAAATGAAATACGAGTCGGCCGTAAATAAAATTATCACGTAGTAACAAAGAATGAAGTTATTCTAGTTTGCAAGAATCAGTTCAAAAATCTTTCACGCACTTGATTAAGGATACCCATGACAGCTAATAATGCTCATGATGTTTGTGAAACTCCAACATCAGTAAGATTCTATTGTAAGTACATGTCTCGCGTTTATCTCCCTGAACGGTTTAACATATGCATGGGTCTGCATCAATAACACCCTTCGAAGTCTTTGGTGGAAGTTGTATTTTTCTTTTTGGATAAAACTTCGTAAGTCATCAGACCGTGAAATTGGAGCGTTTTTTTTTTTTTTTTTTTTTTTTTTTTCTTCTTCTTCAAGGGGGAGAACGCATCTCTAAGAGGACTGATTTCCTGGGCACTTTTATTTAACATGTGTAATAAGTATGAAATTTTATGATCGATTTTCTTCTACATTTCTGTAACATATTTTTGCTAACTATATAATAGTTTTATTTCACTCAACTATCTTTAAGAAATACTATGAATTCATGCTAATTCACAGTGTCTTGTTTCAGAATATTTAGTGGCTTATATAAATTGAATTCAACTTCCGTAGAGGAAATTAGGATATCAGAAAAATAAAGGAGGAAGTTAGGGTAAAGTTATATAATTCATTACCTGTTTCAAGATCTTTTATTTTCTCTGTTGTCTTGCATTTATCCATAAATCTTATTTCCAGGTAACAAGAGTTTCATTGATGAATACTAAGGACACTCAAGAATAACCTTATTCAATTACATGCAAACAAAAAACACAAAATTACTGTGTGTGTGTGTGTGTGTGTGTGTGTAGAGAGAGAGAGAGAGAGAGAGAGAGAGAGAGAGAGAGAGAGAGAGAGAGAGAGAGAGAGAGAGAGAGAGAGAGAGAGAGGGAGAGAGAGAGATGTGTGTGTGTGTGTGTATGTGTATATATATATATATATATATATATATATATATATATATATATATATATATATATATATATATATATATATACTGTATATATATACGAATGTTTATACCTACAAGCACCCCCACACACATACGTACACACCCCCACTTAAAGTATCACGCACATGCAGGCAGCATAAGAAACGAAGCTAATCAGTCCCGCCTGCCGTCCCGCCTGCAGCGTTGGTGACCGACGCGAAGAGATCAAGCGAGTCTGAAATCAAGCGAAGAACTCCAACCTACCATAAGGTCGTCATGCAGGGCACACTAAAGCAGCCAATCATCCTTAAGTGCGAACTCTCGTCCTTCTCCCGGCGCAAAGCACTGCTCTGATGCGCCTAATGGTCACTCCACAAAGGGAGGATTTTTTCCCCTCTCGTTTTTCCATCCTCGTCCTCCTCCTCCTCCTCATTTTTTCCCTCCCACTCTTCCTCCTCCGCCTTCTTTTATTTCTTTTTTTTTTCTTTTTTTTTCTTCTTTTTCTCCTCCTCCTGCTCCTTCTCCTCCTGCTGCTGCTACTCCTGCTGCTACTCCTCCTTCTCCTTCTCCTCCTCCTCCTCCTCCTCCTCCTCCTCCTGTTCCTCCTCCTCCTCCTCCTTCTCCTCCTCTTCCTCCTCCTCCTTCTCCTCCTACTCCTCCTCCTCCTGCTCCACCTCCTCCTCCTGCTCCTCCTTCTCCTTCCCCTCCTCCTCCTCTTCTTCTTCTTCTTTCTCCTCCTCCTCCCTTTCGTCCTTCTTATTCATCCTTTCCTCTCATTTGGAAAAGTCCTGAAGACTGAGCCCCGTGCATGGAT
>BOPN01001834.1:222428-224928 GCA_017312705.2 Penaeus japonicus
ACACACACATACACAAACACACACACACACGCACACCACAGCCCTTGTCGGTAGGTCATTGACCTGAGGCGATGATCACGTGTGGGTTTGACTGACAAGCCAGATAAGTAAACAATGGAGAGGTCTGAGGGCCGAGATTAAGGGAGTTGTTGTACGGCAGTAGTTGCTCGACATTTGGTTAAATATCTCGATATCAAATGAAAATTAGATCATAAGACAGGTCTTACAAATTAAAATGAATCATTGTCTTTTTCGCTATATTACCGCAGCATCCTTATAGAATGCCATAACCGCAAAATATGGCATGGAAGTTCTGACGGTATATATACCCTCGAAACAGTCTCCCGGCGAAAAAGTTTGACGGTATATATACACGTATACACGTCACGTCAGGGAAAGGGTTGATATTACAATCATTATCACAGTCATCATCATTGTTAATACTATTGTTAACATAGTGATTAACATTATCTGTATCATTGTCAATATTGTTATTCTTTAATGAAACCGTAATTAGAATCATCATTATTAGCAATGTTTTTGTTGCTGTCGCTGTGTCGTTTGCGGATTTTGCTGTTTTTTATATTACTGTTATTGTTATCATTATCAATATCATTATCGTCATTGTCGATATGCCTATATATTTTTTTTTTATTTTTTTTTTTACCACCATCATTACCAATCATAATTACGGTTATTACTAGCAACATCATTTTTATCCCAATTGACATGCATAACTCAGTATCAAAAAGTATCACTGTATCTCAAAAACTATCAACGTACATCATTAAGTAACAGCAAGTAACAAAAAGCCTTTGGAAGCAAAAGCACTGACAGGCATGAAGGATCCTCTACGAGCAAGCATAACCAGGCCTCGAGCTCAACAACAAGTACTAACAAGCACTGATATCAATCAACAAGGATCAAAGATCGCCAACAGGCATCAACACGTATTCCATATTCCCTTGTAATCCAATAACTTTTTTTTTTCAAACACAATGCACAGTTTGCATTTCAATGAGATGGAATACCCAACGCTCGATGAATCCTGTACAATAGGAAATTAAATCGTGCCAAAAAATGCTGTTGCGCCTCTATTGTCGTCGCTTTTGTATGAATTGCAGTTGTTTTTCGTGTTTCTGCTACAATCAGCTGAACGGCCTAACAAAATATAAACGTTACACAAATTCAAACGTTTACCGCCTGTTCTGTGTGTTCACTAGTAAAAAAAAAAAAAAAAAAAAAAAAAAATCGTTTTAAATCGACGAGTTAAATCTTATTTTTTACTCTTTAGTATTGTTTGTATTTCTGTTGTTTCACATTTCCATATTTATAGAATTATCATTATTGCTGTAAGAATTTATCTTTTTCGCTTGTATTTTCATTATTATTATCATCAGCATTATTTTGTTGTTGTTATTATCATCGTTGTATAAATATTATAATTATTAATAAGTAGTATTGAGGGGCTATCACGTGAGGGCAAATTTGTGTTAACTTTTTACAATCTACATTTAATAAATGCTTTCTACAAAAGTCGAATGAAGATTTTTGGTTTGTATATTACAAAAAAAAAAAAAAAATGTGTTGTTGTTTATGAGAATATGATTAGTCATACCAGGAAACGTCCAAAAATGTAGAACTTTTAAATTTATTATTAGTATCATAATCAAGAACATAAACATTGACTCTCGTTTGAATCACAGTTTAAAGGGAGGCTATTTCCCGATTCATAGATTTGTTTTCATCATTTTTGCCAACAATAAAGACATTTAACCTCAGATCGTTTCAGAAATTTGCTTGTAGTTATGCTGTTGTAAACAATGTTTTGGAGCCAGCCTAGACACGCCTCGAAAGGGTTTGCGACCAACATTCTTGTTGTTTACAAATGCTCGCGCATTGTGTACTCACTATCACACGCGCTTTATGTGACAGGGAGTACACAATACGTGAAGAGAATAGATTGTAGAAAGTACACAACAATTTTCCCTCGTGTGATACCCCATGTATTATCATTATTATTGTTATCACTATCATAATTTTCAATAATCATCAGCATCTTACCATCATCATCACTATCACCATCACAGTTACCATCATCGTCATCATCATAATCATCATCATCAATACCATCATCATTATTATCACCATCCTCATCATCACCATCCTCATCATTTTCATCGTCGTCATCATTATTATGATTATCATTATGACTTCCATCCCTCATATCATTAATGTGACCATCACTAGCGTATTTCTATTATAATTATGATCGTTGCTGACATCATCATTATCCTATTTTTGGACACTTGTTCTTACTGATGCCATTATTGCTTTTGGTATCGTTAGGGTCATTATTCTTGGTGATGATGTGTTTTTATTGCTAGTGCTGTTATTCTTGCAATTATGATTAGCATTATTCTTTCTCACTCTTACTTCTCTCATTATTTTATCATTATCATTATCATTTCTTCCTCGCCATCATCATCATCATCATTAG
>BOPN01001834.1:232428-234928 GCA_017312705.2 Penaeus japonicus
TTTCTTTGTGTGTATATATTTTATTTATTTTTGAGGATGTTTACTTGTTTAATCCCTATCTATTCATTTGTTCATCTGACTGAACTCTATTTCTTCAACACTTTTCATTTAGGGATATTTTTATTTTCCGTCTAAGATTTTCCCAGAAGGCAGGATAAGGGTTAATAAAAGTTTAACATTGCAAAAAAGATATAACTTCTATTCCCATTTGAAACGAAAATATATTCTAGCTGTATATGCTGTATCGCTTAATTATATATTTTGTCTTCTATTTTTCATGGAAAATTAAAATGCAAATAAAAGCTATGTAATCACAAATATTGTTTATCAAAAATGAATAATCATATAACAGGAGAGATAACCATACTCCTTTTTATCACTACTGATAGAGATGTACAAAATCTTGATGTTGATAATGATGATGATGATGTTGGTAATAACACAGCATACAAATAATAATGATGACATGAAAATAATGAAAATGATACTTGTAATGCTGATAACGATAATGATAATGATCATAATAATGACAAAAATAATGATAGTAAAGATAATGATATTACTAATAACAATAACAATATTTACAATGATAAGGATAATTTTGATAATGGCAATAAAAAGGATAATGATAATAATAGTAATAACATTAATAAGGATAGTAATTATAGTAATAATAACAACAATGATAAATATCATGATAGTAATAATAATCATTATAATAAGGGTGATAATGATAATGATAATGTAAGTGATGATAATGATAATAATGATAACAATGGCAATGATAATAAGGAAGATTTAAAAAAAATAATAAAACATTATCAATAATGATAATAATAAATAGATAAATAAATTATAGGGTAAAAACAATAATGGTAATATAGATAATGATGACCATAATTACAATATCAATGACGATTGTTATCACTACAATGCTAATGATGATAAAAAGAACCATGACTCTCATTAGGTTAGTGATAATATTGATAATAGTAATATTAATGATAATGATATCAAAGATAATAACAACAATGATAATGATAATAATAATAATGATAATAATAATAATTATAATAATAATAATTATTATTATTATAATAATAATAATAATGATAATAACAATGATGGTGATGATGAGGAAGAGGAGGAGGAGGATGGTGATGGTGATGATGATGATGATGATGATGATGATGATGGTGATGATGATGATGATGATGATGAAGAGGAGGAGGAGGAGGATGGTGATGGTGATGATGATGATGATGATGATGATGATGATGGTGATGATGATGATGATGGTGATGATGATGATGATGATGATGATGATGATGGTGATGATGATGATGATGATGGTGATGATGATGATGATGGTGATGATGATGATGATGATGATGGTGATGATGATGATGATGATGAAGAGGAGGAGGAGGAGGATGGTGATGGTGATGATGATGATAATGGTGATGATGATGATGGTGATGATGATGAGGAGGAGGATAATGATGAGGATGGTAATGATGATAAAGATAATGATGACGATTATGATAATATGGTGATAATAATAATAATATTGACAATAATGATAATAATAATAATGATGAGAATAATAATAATGATAATTATTATCATGATAATGATGACTAAATCATAGAAAAATATACGAATGAAATTCCAACGTAACCCGACACAACTCATATGTAATGGACCTAAATTGAAAATTGTCCACGGCTTGATTTTTTTCCCCCGAGCGCCACTGGTATATCATTATCATTTTTGAAAGTGTAAATTTGCATATACAAAACACGCACGCGGACGTAACTGCAAATAAATCAGGTCTATTTGCGCTGATAATGTATTTTCGCGAATATAAAAGTCTAGGTACAACTACAAAGATAATTATATAACTATGAAATCTTTATAAATGCGAACAGTGATAACAATACATCTCTTTGGGGCTCGATCAATTAATATATATTTGTTTATTTGAGGGAATTACATTTGTTTTTTATGAAATGTTATTTGCTCGTTTACAGGAAATGGCTGTAATGTATGATAAGTGAACAAATATTTAGTTGTCTAAAATGCAGAAATTATATTAATATTATCATTGACATTTTTTACGATTTATTAGACCAGGATTTCCACCAGAATGGGAGTATAACGTGGTATGGCGGCGAAAAAAAATATTTATTTGTTTAAATGTGTCGTCAAAATGAAGCTGAATTATGAAGTGGAAATCAAATCAGTGGAAATTAAATCAGTGTGACTGTGTGTGTGTGTGTGTGTGTGTGTGTGTGTGTGTGTGTGTGTGTGTGTGTGTGTGTGTGTGTGTGTGTGTGTGTGTGTGTGTGTGTGTGTGTGTGTGCTCGCGTGTGTGTTTGTATGTTTTAGCACTACCATAGTTAAGCTATACAATACGCCAATATGTTTTAGCGAATTAGCGTAAGGAAATTCTTTGATGGTCCTATTTCCCTTCCTCGAGCAGACTAGGTAAGGAAAT
>BOPN01001835.1:0-2500 GCA_017312705.2 Penaeus japonicus
AACAAAAAAAAAAAAAAAAAAAGGAAGAAATAGAAGCAGTCATTGTCTTGAACCCACAGCTCGCTTGTGCTTCAACATTCAAGCTCTTCCTCCAGTTTCGTTGTTGAATTTCTATTTAGACGAGACAAGAAAGAGAGGAGAGAGAGACATAGGGTGAGTAATTAATTATTAAAGAAAAAAGAGAGGAGAAAGAGACATAGGATGAGTGATTAATGATTAATGGAAGAAAGGGAGGAGAAAGAGACATAGGATGAGTAATTGATGAAAGAAAGGGAGGAGAAAGACACAAAGGATGAGTAATTAAGGATTATTGAAAGAAAGGGAGGAGAAAGAGACATATGATGAGTAATTAATGATTAATGAAAGAAAGGGAGGAGAAAGAGACATAAGATGAGTAATTAAGGATTAATGAAAGAAAGGGAGGAGAGAGAGACATAGGATGAGTAATTAATGAAAGAAAGGGGGGAGAAAGAGACATATGATGAGTAAATAATGATCAATGAAAGAAAAACATAGGATGAGTAACTGATGATTATTGAAAGAAAGGGAGGAGAAAGAGACACAGGATGAGTAATTAATGATTGATGAAAGAAAGGGAGGAGAGAGAGACATAGGATGAGTAATTAATGATTAATGAAAGAAAGAGAGGAGAAAGAGAAATAGGATGAGTAATTAATGAAAGAAAGAGAGGAGAATGAGACAAAGGATGAGTAATTAAAGAAAGAAACGGAGGAGAGAGAGACATAGGGTGAGTAATTAATGAAAGAAAGGGAGGAGAAAAAGACATAGGATGAGTAATTAATGGTTAATGAAAGAAAGGGAGGAGAAAGAAACATAGGATGAGTAATTAATGAAAGAAAGGGGGGAGGAAGAGACATAGAATGAGTAATTAATGAATAATTAAAGAAAGAGAGGAGAAAGAGACAAAGGATGAGTAATTAATGATTAATGAAAGAAAGGAATGAGAAAGAGACAAAGGATGAGTAATTAATGAAAGAGGCAGTTGAGTGGAACGTTTGTTTGGCTTCAAAGCTTTCAGCTCAGGTTGGCTTTATTATCATAATTATTTTTATTTTTATTATTATCCTTAAAACACCTTTGAGATTGATGTGCTTTCGTGTGCTTGTAAATTGCCTAGCAATCGTTAACATGTATATATATTTCGACTTCATAATAAGAAGAAAAATGCTTTTCAAAGACACCAAAAAATTATGTTATATTCAGCATCTAAACACTTTAAATTTAAACACTTTAAACACTTTAAATGCACAAAGCTAACTTTTCCGGTGGAATTGCCTATGATCATATATGCATAAGATAACATTGGTAACCCAGCCTCCCATTGCAAAGCGACCAATAAGATTTGTTGAGTCTTCCCAGAAGCGCCATAGTAATGTCTCAACGGAACGTATGCAATTTGTTGATTAAAATCTGCCGAGCAAAATTATTTCAGCGAAAGTGATGTTGAAGCCTAGGAGGAAGATGAATAGCGAGGGAGGTATTAGTGCGAGTATGATGGATATGTGCCCGTAAACTTTAAAAAGTGAGATTTATCATAAACATGCACAAATGAATCAGTCTTATGCTTGCACACACAGCTTCGAAAACTTCATGCGGGGTAAAAGTGACGGATAAATGTAAGAAGCTTTTGAGTTTTATCAATGTCTCAGTTGTTACGGATTTTAGAGCACTTCAACTATTTGTTATCGATATTATGAACGTATTTTAAGTTCACGCAACCGGGTATGATTACTATTGCTAATACAAATAATAATTAGATTCAGAATAATAAGAATTATGATAATAAGGTTAAGTATCATAATGATAGCAATGATAATGATGATAATGATAATAATAACGATAATTATGATAATGATAATGATTATAAAGATAATGGTGATAATGATAATAATGATGATAATGGTAATGAAAATTATAAAAATGATGATAATGATAATGATGATAGTTATGATAATTAATATGATAATAATGATGATAGTGATGATGAAGATAGTAAAAATATTGATAATAATGATAATAATAATAATAGTAATAATAAGAATAATGACAATAGTAATAATAATGACAATAATAATAATGATAATAACAATAGCAATAATAACATCAACAAAGCTAACAAAACAATAACAATCATAGTTGTAGTGGTAATAAAAAGGATAAAATTGATAAGATCTATTTCATAAATTTTACCATAAGTAATTTAATTTTGGTTTATGCACAGGGAGAAAATTGTTTCAACTTTAATCACTTCAAAGCAGAAGAAAATAAGAAAACAGATACACGCACGAAAGAAGACTTGAAAAAGACACATTATCGGAGAAGGAAGAAAAAGTTTACTAACATATGACACTTAAGAGGAAACTACTTAAATCCCGCAATGTAGTTCACACATAACCGATACAGGTGTTATTACAGGTAGTTATTAATGGTTAATTATGCAAGTTTATGGGAGCGATGCCTAGAAAACCATCGGGAAAGC
>BOPN01001835.1:17500-20000 GCA_017312705.2 Penaeus japonicus
TCCATTACTTATGATTAATTACATAGGCAGCATTATTATTCATTATGTTTCTTTGGTGATAAGAAAAAGGCATTATTATAATTAATTAATCGAGCAGACTGAAAACGAAAATTGAAAATGACTTACAGTAAGATATACGGTTATGCTCTGTTTCTCATGTATGCAATGTTCGATTTGGTCAAATGATATTTATATACGACAGTCAAGCTTGCATGAAAATTGCACTTACGTATATTCTTAATACCATCGATTAATGGAAATATTGATCATTATCAATATATATATTTATTTTGTAACTCATTTGAATGATTGTGAAATGGTTACCGTTAATAATAATTTCGTTATCGTTGAGGTGACTCTCTCGATATCGGATATATGGTCAACTAAAGAACGATTGCCTTGTTTTTAGTAGTATGACATATGAGATGCAATACTAAATATCAAGTATGCTCATAATCTTATAATTCATTCAGAAGAGATAGAAATTGTTCACAGGAGATGTTGAAAATCTTGATTCCGTAAGTACCTCGGGTCATACGTACAGCCCAAGGCACCCAATGTTTATTGTATAGGGTCTTTTATACCTACATTCATGGTTGATAAAGGCCTTGGAATAAGTATATAATATATTCATATTCCGTCAAGCTATCCGAAACCCTCCCTTTTCTTTGTCTTCATTTATCAATCTTATAGACTCCTTCTCCTACCTACATGACATGATGTTATAACATCTTTATGATGTCTGTCTGACTTTAGACTGATGATGAAGGCACGAGACCTTTTCCGTCATTTACGGTTGCATTTGCTGGGAAGGCCAGTCATGCAAAATGTTATTTTAACAATCTGATTCCTGCACTTTATCCTACTCGATTCTTTGCTGAGCGTTCTCCAAGTATGCTTAAACCTATGGCCAATTATTCCTCATAATGCTCATTTCACCTGATATAGATTAATCTTTCAAGTCAGATCATTAAAATGACTTGTTTTTCTTAACTTATCATCCTCAAACAAATTTCCATGGAAAAAAAAACACTTTGCTTTTTCCCAGCATATTTCTTTGATGAAAATATAATGACAAGAATACGAGTTTACCGTGACTGATTAAACGATAGTATAAACATATTTTCAAGTTGAATCTATTTCCTCCTGTTTTCCCCGGAGCACTGCCAACTGCACTCGATTAATCCAAAGAAAAAGGTTTTCATGTAATGTTATTACGTTTCAAAAAGAATTTATTTAATGTTAATCAAACGTTTGAACATAATAGATTAGATAAACGGAAAGAACAATAGTCACAAATAATGTTCAGATTTGTGGTGGATATATAAGTACCCCTACAGTGTTGCTTGTAATATTTCAGCATATTGTATATGAACCTGAAGTTTCAAAATCACATTTGGATCTGACAGAAATATACATGCATTTATGAAATGTTACTGCTACAGCTCTAAAAAGAGAAAGGGAAATAAATCCTCAAGGATTGGTTTACAGACTGAATAGATAATAATATTTTATAAAAATTTATCATTCAATATTTACAGTTATTGTTTATTAATGTGTATATCTGTAAAATGCGCTATTGCTATCATTTATGTTACCGTTGTTAATGTTGAAATAGTATTTTAAGTAATTCTGTGATTGACATGCAATATTTAGGATCGACATCTTATCAACCAGGAACGAAAAAAAAAAAAAAAAAAAAATCAAACAATAGAAAATAATCTTAATTCTTTACGAATCAAGGGTTGCCCACATAGACAAACACACACGTGACACTAATAAGGACTTCCATACCCACATTCGATAATAATAAAAATTCTATAAGTGCAGGTCATCAGGGGGTAGCCCTTACGATGTCTATGCGTGTACGAAACACAACGACTACATGATGTAATGGCGCTGTTTTTCTCCGCTTTTGTCTTCACGTAGTAGTTTTCCAGAAACAGATCATCCCCCTTATGTTCATAGTGTACATCCTATCATCACAAAATGAACGAATATATTATTTGACATCTGTTGTGCAATACTGTCTTAAGAGGAAATACACCCGTTGACTAACGTTTAAAAAAAAAAAAAAAAAACGATCTTTGTCTTCATTTGAATACTTCACCATTAGGTAACATTTCTTCTAAGATCTGTTTCCCTATGGAGAATGTAGTATATTATTTTGCTTATATGTATAATAATTATTGCTTGAGTTTCATTAGTATTTTTTACGTTATATGAATATAAGAATTTTAAAACAACTAACAGAAACTAAATACTTTACTGCTTGCACGCTGACTCTCAGTGACGTCCATTTTTTAAATACTGGAAATGTCTTTTTAGCAAAATATGTTTCATCAAAAAGTACAAATCTAAAATAGTTTCGAGAAAAGAGAAAGTGTACAAGCCTTTTTATATGACCTGTTTTAAAGTACTGTACATACACACAAAATATTTGGTAAACTGAGTTCAAAAACGCAACTAATTTAGCCACTTGATAGCCCAATACATTTTT
>BOPN01001835.1:25000-27500 GCA_017312705.2 Penaeus japonicus
TAATATTGACTCTTTTGGCGTGACCAGGTGAGGAGAGCAGGTGCGTCAGGTGAGGTATTATTGTGACGCACTTCGTGTGGCGTGACCTGAGGCTCAGGTAAAGCGAGAGCTGCTGATTGGCTGGCCGGAGAGGTGAGTTGCTAGAGTTCTCCGAGAGCTGATCGGTCTGAGCCAGTCGTGAGCAAGTCGTCTGCAGTCCTTCTCTGAGTCTCCTTCAGGCTCCCTGACTCCTTCCTTCTTGGATAGTTGACACCTGTTCCGTATGAGCGTTCCTATCCGGCCGCGGCCGTTAGGGTTGCATCAACTGAGATTGGGCATCCTTTAGGAATATATATATATATATATATATATATATATATATATATATATATATATATGTATGTATATATATATATGTATATATATATTCTTTCTTTTCTTCTTCTTTTCTTGACTTTTTCTTTCTTTTTTCTTTCATTTCTTTTTTATCTTCTTTTCTTGTCTTTTCTTTCTTTCATTTTTCTTCTTTTTCTTTTCTTTTGTTTTTTTTCTTTTCTTTGCTTTCTTTTTTTCTTCTTTTTCTTTTCTTTTTTTTCTTCTTATTCTTTCCTTTTCTCTCTTTTGTTTTCCTTTCCTTTCTCTTTTTTCTTCTTTTCTTTTCTTTCTTTTGTTTTCCTTTTCTTTTCTTTCTTTTTTCTTTTCTTTTTTTTCCTTTTATTTCTTTTGTTTCCTTTTCTTTCTTTGGCTGAATGATTAGATTTATGAACACTGAAATCATGACATATGTGATTCTGTAGTATAATGTACTCACGGACTTTGACCCTTGGCACTGACGGCATTTTTTTCTTTTATATATGCGTATGTGTGTCTAATCTATATTAATCTCTCTCTCACTGTTTCTGCAAATTGGGTTGTCAAATCGAAAGCTTGTTTATGTGAAGTTTTAATTTACGTTAAAGAGATGTATGCCAGTATTCATTCCTTTTTACCTTTTTCTTTTAACAAGAGAATATACTTATTGATTATATGCCTTTTGAATATCAGTACCAATATTATCAGCATTATCGTTGTTCTTTAGGGTATACAATTCTAAAATAACTATTCTAATAATAATTTTAGGTTGTATGCTAAATATCGTTTAGAATACCATTAACTTACTGAATAATTATAGATCCTAACTCTTCAGAAGAAATGAAGTGTACTTCCTTTGAGCCTGTGTGCACATTCACGGCTAACGCTAACACAAACACACACACATACACATACACACACAATCTCTCTCTCTCTCTCTCACTCACACGAACAGACATAGTCTTTCATACCACTGATATTTCTGATGTTCACTTAAATTGCCCGACCTATATAACGCACAGTGCGCACAACGACCCGAAAACGACGAATGTTAATTAATTACTTTAATTGTTTCTCGTTGACTACATGAAATTTTCTTGAGTTGAGCACTGAAAAATGTGTCTAATTGGATCCATGTAATATAATGCATGATGAAGGAAAATTGCGGTACAATATCAAATTCAATTTACATTCAATGGATCGACGGCTTGACCTAAGTGCCTAACCTTTCCTAGTACTACTTGATGTCGAATTTGATTTCGATTTGGTTACACGAAAGCACCTTTTTTCAGAGAGAGTCATATTCAGGATTGCCTATATTACGAAACGCTACCTTTCTTCTGCATGGAGAAGGTGTATTTTTATATTCAAACTGTATTTTTATATTCAACGATTTTCCGACATTTGAACTTCATCCTGTCTATAATGCAATAGTGCTGTATTTTAATTTTCGAAATATGGAAGTAAATTCATAATTAATATTTTCAACATGGTTGTAATTTATTAAATTTTAATCGAAAGTTTCAATGACAAAAGCCTATATAATATTTTATCAAAGACGACATGCTGGGAAATGTGAGGTCCTTTTATCCTTTAAAGTATATGCAACTTTCCTCTAGTCATAGGAATCCTTATAGCATTGCTTCTATGAATATCTGTAGTGAATTCCTCCCTTGCTTCAGGCGTGTTATCCCGTATGCCGTGTTCCCGTATAGGCATACACGAAGCCGTAGTTTTGCTGCTCTTCGACGTGAGGATTTTTCTATAAATCAGCGTTTTTTTTTCTTTCTTTTTTTCGATTCGTCTGTCCTATTTGGGCCATGTTCTACGTCTCTATCTAGACTACTACTACTGTACTTAACAGTACCTGAACACTACTTACTCGTTCGTTTTTTCGTGTTTCTTCGGTCCCACGCACGGATCTTTCCCTTTTCACTCATTTATCATGTAAGTGTATTATGTGTTGTCTTTGTATATTTGTTTTATTCAAGAGATGTTGCTAGATAAATGTATAATGTGGATTCTCTTATTGTGCTGCCCTCTTTTATTGGCTAAATTGTGATTTTTTTTAATAGACTATTACAATTTTATTAATTACCCAAGATCTATCGTACTCAAGTAGTCAGACCTATTTCAAGTATGTCAGACTTATTATGGTAATGCACTACCA
>BOPN01001835.1:42500-45295 GCA_017312705.2 Penaeus japonicus
CAAGTAAAATAATTTCTTTTCATGAGTTCTCTGACCATTCCTCAAAGAAACTAAATTGCGACTTTCCGTATATCTTAGATGATTGAAATCTAAAAAAAGAAATATATCGACTTAATTCAATTTCAAGGTCTAAAACTTTACGTTCATGTTTATTAAATTCTTTAGATTTAGATTTTATTTCAATCTCCAAGAGTTTGTTCTGGAAGGTCTTACATGCTCTGTTATTACTATTATTATATTTAGGGTTAAGCTTATTCTTTAAACATCCTTTTTTTCCAGCATTGAGAATAAAACCTTCTTCGGTGTAGAAATCATAAACTATTTTCAAAAACTTCTTTATCAAAATTTGGAACCAAACGTTTCTAGCGTTCAAATACTCATCTTCAGTGGACTTAACTGTAACTATATATATATATATATATATATATATATATATATATATATATATATATATATATATATATATATATATATATGTATATATATAAATATATATATATATATATATGTATATATATAAATATATATATATATATATATATATATATATATATAATTTATATATATATATATATATATATATATATATATATATATATATATATATATATATATATATATATGTATATATATATGTATATATATATATATATATATATATATATATATATGTATATATATGTATATATGTGTATATATATATATATATATATATATATATGTATATATATGTATATATATATATATATATATATATATATATGTATATATATATATATATATATATATATATATATATATATATATATATATATATATATATATATATATATATATATAGAAGAGAGAGAGAGAGAGAGAGAGAGAGAGAGAGAGAGAGAGAGAGAGAGAGAGTATACAAAAACCTTAGAATATCCAATGTATTCAAAGTAAAGGGAAAAGAAAACAAATAAAAAATACGGAACATTATTTCACATAACCATTCACCCAACACCACTAGCTCGTCACATAGGCTCGTCTTCTTCTCCTATCAGAAAATGACGCAATATATCATCAATCTTCCCTGGCTCAACATTCAACATTCATCATCGTCATACCCAAATGCTGATTCTTTCAGCTCGAGATTAAGGAAGATAAAATTCTGTCACTTCATCTTCAGCATGATTATGCATTAAACTTCCTGTCACAAGTTTTATTTTTATTTTTCATTTTATTTTCTGTTTCAGATTAATGTGAGTTCTCTTAGCATATTACGCTGGGAGAAAACGCTACAAAGTCGACGTGCTGATGATGATGGTTATTATTATCATTATCATTGTTATTATTTTTATTGCTGTTCTGTTTGTTATGATTATTATCATTGTTTTCATTATTATTACCGTTTTTATAAGTAGCAGTAGTATCTATATTACTGTTATCATTGTTATTAATATTATAATTAATTATTTAATCATTATAATTTTCATTATCATTATTATCAATATTATCATATATATACGTATTGTTGTTGTTGTTATTCTCGTTCTTCTTCTTTTCTCCGTCTTTCTCTTCGTCGTCGTCTTATCATTATCATTATTAGTTTTGTTATTATTATCATCATTATTATTATCACCATCACCATTATTATCATCATAATATTATTATTATTGTTACCAGCATTATTTTTATCATAATCATTATCATTATTATCATCATTATTATTATTATGATAACAAAGATGATTATTATCAATTCTATCATTAGTGCTATTATCATCAATATCATTAGTATTGTTATTGTTTTATGGAACTTATTGTTAAAGCTATCATTATATGATCATAAAGTTATATAATCATATTTATTGTTTTATTATTACCATTATCATAATTGTTATTGTTTTATTTTCATTATTATTACAATCGTAATGATAATGGTCATCATTGTTTTTTTTATCATACTCATCGTCATAATCTCATCATTTCCTAATTCAAATTATAACTTTTGTATCGAAGTCATTAGCAATTATGACTAATATTTTCGAACAGCGCTTTTCTTTTAACAACCTGATAAAGTTCCAAGTCAATATTATTTTCCTCTCTCTGGATTTTAGCGGAAGGACGGACGAATTTTTATTTTTAGTATTATGGACTATAGTTGCAGTAGCATTATATATAAGAGATAATAGGAGTTATGCTGTTATTTTCCCTAATACGCATTCAGATACAAACACACACACACACACACACACACTAGACACACACACACACTACACACACAAACATGCACTCTACACACACATATATACACTAACACACAAACACACACACACACACACTACACATACACACACACACACACACACACACAAGTGTTCCTCAGTTCCTTTCTTCAGCTCCGTTCTCGTGACGCGAATGTCCTCCGAAGGAATTTGGTTTCCTTATTACTTTTTCATTCCCTCACGTCTTCCCAACATTTCTTCCTCCTCCTCCTCCTCCTCCTCCTCTTCTTGAGACAGACGTCCCCCTCCCTCCGCCCCGCTTTCCCCAATCTCCTTAAGGAATACGGCCTCTTTCTCCTCCCCTGGCGAGAGTGATGGACCTCGACAGCGCCTTCTTCAGGGAGGCAGCAGGAATCCAAGGGTTTTTTTTCTGTCTCAGGAAAGGCAGAAAGTGTGACGTCACATGACTAAAAGTGCTGATCTGGTTGATGATGATTGCTTTATTAATAGCAATGTAAATTCACATTCATCCATACACATTCACTCACACACAGACACACACACAACACACACACACACAAACATATATATATATATA
>BOPN01001835.1:58682-61182 GCA_017312705.2 Penaeus japonicus
CCTCCAGCATAATGTCCTCCACTGACACAATAGAAAGCACGAGCTAAACAACACCTACGCAACTCATAACCTGAACATTATCCTACTGAATAGTCAAGGCCAACTTGACACCAATAGGATAAAAATCTATCAATGCAACGTGTATCAAAGGAAATAGCAGATGGAGTAGCTCTTGCTGTGAAGTGCGAGCTAAGACATCGCATCATAGACGACTTTGATCACGAATTCTTAGTGGTTGAGGTCAAACATCAAAAGGCCCAATAATACTGGCGACAGGATATCTCCCGCCTCGCAGACCATTCCTGCCATACCCTGATATCCTTAGACTCCTAAGGCTGTAAAGACCGGTCTACCTGATAGGTGACCTAAATGCAAGACTCAGATTACTGGGCAACAACAACAATGTTGGGAACAGCATAGCTCGGCTACTGAACGACAGGCGCTTGGACCACATCAGCCCAGACTTTTCAACCCTAATCAGGAACAATTCTGCCACAAGTCCTGATATAGTGCTAACCAATAGATATGACTTCCTAAATTGCGTATTACACCAGGCAATCTCACTTCCAGTGACCACCTTCCAATCATCATGGAATTGTCTACCTACCCAATCGTTATCCCATGTAGTCCCAGACCAGATTACAAGAACGCCAACTGGGATAGATACAAAATACTATTAGAAGGAAAACCATTCAATGAGCTTGATGGAAGACCTTCAAGAGACATTGAAGAGGAAACGGTCAGATGGATCCATGATATACTGGAAGTTAAAAAAAGTCTGCATCCCAGAGAAATGGCAATGAACCGCCCCACATCCAGTCAATACTCTAGAACTACAACTGCTCCACACCTAATACAACAACATAAGGAATCTGGCCACCACACAGGGACGGACCCAGGAGCTGAGGGAAGAATTCACCAGGATAACATAATATCAAATGGGTAGAGCTAACAGCCAACCTCAGACCATCAGACGTATTGGAGGAACATCTTCCGAATATCAGAGGAGGAAAACCAGCACTTTGATGAGATGGAAGAAAGAGTCCTGGAAGAGTTAGCCCTTCAACAGGACAGTCTAGAGGCTGACCATACAACAGACTTGGTAGACTAGCAGAAGGGGATCTACTAACTGCACCGATCACGGCTGATGAAATCACTAACGTCATCAAATGTTTAAAGGACAAAGCCCCAGGAATCAGCAGTATAATGAATATAGACATTAACTTACCTCTAAATATAGTAAGATGCCTAACAATGATCTACAATGCATCCCTGTCCACTGGATATTTTCCAAACTGTTTCAAAGTGGCTCTAATTTCAGGCTTATCACTCTATTAGAGATACCGAGCAAAATATTCGAAAAAATTATTAACAACCGGCTGAAGACACACCTCGAGGAGCAACAGCTTTTAAATCCCCGGCAGTATGGCTTCAGGGAATCACGAGGAACGGGCACAGCAATTGCGGTTGCTTATGAAGAAATAGCCCTCGCACTCGCAAACAAGAAAAAGACCAATATAGTTCTTTGTGATGTAGCAAAAGCCTTCAATAAGGTCTGGCACTCGGGCATCATACACCGCCTGCTACAACAAAATCTACCCGGACTGATAACGAAGCTATTATCCAACTTCCTCCAGAACAGGGAGGTTGAAATTAGAGTTAGACAGACAATAGGGAACAAATTTCAACTCCAAAGTGGAGTCCCTCAAGGGTGCGTGCTATCCCCAACTCTATTCATCCTGTATACCTCCTCCAACGAGGGACAATAACTATATCATGTATGCAGATGATTTAACGCAAATTGTCACACACCCTTCCTGTCGTCACAATTTCATCAGACTCCCTACCGACAAAGTGATTCTAGCCATCAATCACTTCGAGGAAGCCTGGAAAATAAAAACAAACAAAAATAAGTTCACCATCATACTGGCCGCCAGAACCAAACCCGGAAATCCAGACCTAGAGAGTATCGACGTCAACTTAGCAAAGGTCGGAAAACTACTGGGATTAAAAATAACAAACATGGGCATATCAGCCCACATCAAAGAGAGGTCCAAAATGGCAGAGAGCACCTTAACAAAGTTAAAAAGATTCTTGAGCTGTCCCGATAAGGTCAAACTCCAGCTCTATTAATTAATGGTCCGGCCAGTGCTTGATTATCCTCCAGTTCCCCTCAACACCGTATCGCCATCATCTCTGCAGTAGAAAACAAGGCAATACTCTGGATCAATGGAACAAGGTGGCCAAATCCTCGTCCATCAATCAGAGAACTGCACCATACATACAACCTGGAACCAATGATCGCTAGAATACACAGGTTGGCTGTAAAAACGTGGGAACGTCTGGAACAATTAGAAGATGAAAACTACGAAAAACTATGACAGTTCAGTAACAACACGAAAGGAGAGCACTACTGGTGGCCAAAAAGCCTCGTGAGAGTTAGGCGAAACCCTCCTAACCCCATTTACAGACCGGTATCACCATAACGGACCGATAACAC
>BOPN01001835.1:71182-76182 GCA_017312705.2 Penaeus japonicus
ATATATATATATATATATATATTTTATGTAGATACATTAATATGCACGGTAGGAACAGTCACTCCACCTCACATTCGGAGACTTAAATTATGACCCATAAGCATGAAGGAATTAGCCATACAAGGAAGGATTATTGCCTTTCCCAAAAGTTAATCATGTGCCGCTATTCCCAACTCAGTAATTGCTGATAATTTAGCCTTAATTGGCCACAGGATTCGTGGAAATTGCCATTATTTCTCTCTCTACTTATGAAAGAAAACGTAGAAATAAATCATCTAATTGTGTTATCTCTTCAATAGATAGCAGTAACTACGAAAGGATTTGATATAGAGCCGGTAATCTTCTGCATCATTATCGTAATAATATTTGCAAGGATTTCACACTTCTTGTCTCTCCTTCTCTCGAACTTCTTTTAAGTCTCCTTTGCTCTTTTTCCTATAGCATCATTTGTGCCTGTTTATCTGTCTACATACACACACACACACACACACACACACACACACACACACACACACACATATATATATATATATATATATATATATATATATATATATATATATATATATATATATACATGCATGCCTGTGTGTGCTTATATGTATGTATGTATGTGTGTGTGCATGCATGTATGTATGTTTTTAGGTATGTATGCATGGCTCGATAGGTAGATTTTTCCGACGAATGGAGCTATTCCCGTTCATCGAAACGGGATATTGCGAAACTGAACATAATTGTATAACGAACAATAACAATTTATTTGATATATACCGAATTTCATAAATTGTATTCAGTAATTAAACCATCGCCAACAGTAAAACAATTACCTTAAGAGTTAAAATTGTTATGAACTATATAATTCGTTGTGTAATAAATGTTGCCTATTAACATTTCCTTCACATGTAATTGTTCTAATTGTGATGTTATTTCATAAGTTAAAATTCACTGGTAAATTGTTTAATACCGCATTCAGGAACCACGGGTTTATTATTAACATAGATAGCATTAATATAGAGTCTGAAAGCATATAAGTTATCAAGATATATTGGCGAGGTAATGTAGTTAAGTAATGATTACTTATAGGAAAACTCTCAATAGGTAATGGTCAAATCCATTACGGCAAGAGTAACTTTGAATATTCATAAAAGATAAAGGAAGTGACTGTATTTGTTTTTTGTTTTTTGTTTTTTTCAATTTAGATTAAGTTCACTGAGTATTTAGTACCCTTTTGATAGATGATAAAACTGCAATGAGAATAAACATTTATTGGAGATATAATAAAAGTATGAACAAAATTACATAATGCTACATAAAAATACGTAAATAATCCTTACTATGTAGGAAAACAGTTGACGATACCTGACGTAAGTATCAAACCTTTGCATTTCGGAGGCAAACAGCGAAGAAAAGAAAAGAAAAACAATTTCAGTAGTTCTTTATCATACCTGATTTTCAGAAATGATGGGATATCTAAATATCCATGGGTAGGCACGAAAAAATCCTGCATGTGTCCATAACAAGAGGGAATTGGGATACAATAAATGTCAAAAGAGTAGGCTCATACGAAGGTAACTTTTGGATAACCGACGTTTTACTGTGATTTTATCCAAGAAACAGTACATAAATTTTGTAATATGACGAATATACATGAAAATCACCATTTCCATGCAGGGAAATATCGTCAACAAGAAAACAATGGGATTGCCACACGGTTTCTGAAAGATCGCCCAATACCGTTGTTATACGTGTGTGTCAGGGTTTCCGTGCGTGTGGGTATATATGCCACACATAAAAAAAATATTTGGACTTTCAGAAACGCTTACGGTGAATTTATCACTCGACCTAGTTATGCACTTACACGCAAGAGCTGATTGAGCAATTAGCCTCCATAAAGATAAGAAGTTTCTATGAATAACCAAATTTGTAAAAGGTTATTCTCAAACTAGCCATCTGAGGATTGGCATATCTTTAAGAACCACAATCATAAGAGGTCTTATCTTAAATATATAACGTAGCTACTCTTTTTTTCTCGGAAACCATACATCATCAAATAAATAATACCATTACGTTTTATTTTTCTCAGTGAATACATATCTCTAATGACAATAGACATACAATAAATCATTAAAGAGGACAATAAATTAGAAAAATAAAGAGAGAAGAAACCATTTCACGCAAAACACATTTATTAGTCGATGTGACAGCAATTTCTAAATCCACCTGAATTTTAATTCATCTTTCACAATTGATAAAGAAAAGAAATAAAGAAAAAAATACATATTTTGTGAGTATGAATAAATAGTCTCTCATGAAACACTTCAGTTTCTCAGTGATGCCATCGATTCAATCCTCCATAAAGCGTGTTCGAAACATCAGAACATTTATAAATATTATCATATATAAATATTATCGGATTTTCAGCCAAAAACATTCGCTCAAAACGTCCTCTTCCTCTAGACCAACACTCATTTTTGCTCGGGAGATTTTAATACAGAAAAAAAAAAAAATCATCTAGATACAGTTGTTTTTTTTCTCTTTTCTTTTTTTCATTTTTAATCTTTCTGTTTTTTTTTTTGTACTCGATGGCATTAATTGCCATGGATTGTTTTGGTATTTTATGAATTAGTGTCACACGTATAAGAACTTGGTAAATATGATGGAAATGTCTGATTTGCTTCAAAATAAAAGGTATACTATAGGTACAAATGAGACTGACTGATGTTCATTGCAAAATATGCGATAACTTCTCAATCACCTTTTTCTACGTTTATCCTTCGTACTGTCATAGATATATAGTCTATGCTAGAAAGAGGAAATTTACTGAAGTCCGCTTTTGGTCTTATAGGGAGAAGAGAAAGAGGCTCATTATTTTCCGATTACATTGTAATAGGTATATAATACATGATCATGGTAAATATGAGAAAATCATACTACAAGAATGCATCTGTAATACTAATTTACTGTTTCATTTCAAACTTTCTCTCCTACTTTAAGCTGAAACGTTTGTATTTATATATGAGCAAACACATTCATTCACGTACACACACAAGCATTTACATTCACACAGCTCATACACTTGCTTGCAAACACATGCACACACATGACATATTTCAGTCTTAGAGTCCGCTCCTTCAGGAGGTTTCCCTCTTTGTTTCCCTTCAACGCTAAAACACCTCTTCCAACGCACAGATATCGCGGCAGCTTCCTTCCCCTTCCCTTTACTCCCTTCCTCTTTTTCTTTCCCCTTTCTCCCCTCCAACCTCTCTCCCTTCAACCCCTCTCCCTCCAAACCCCTCTCCTCCAACCTCTCTCCCCTCAACTCCTTCCTTGCAAACCCTCTCACCTCCAACTCCTTTCCCCTCCAACCTCTCTCCCCTTCAACCCCCCCCCTCAACCCCTCTCCCCTCCAACTCCTCCCCCTCCAACCCCCTCTCCCTTCCTACCCCCTCTCCCCTCCAACCCTCTCCCCAGTTTAACCGTCCTTTTCCCTTTCTCACTCCGCGTAACTTGGCCTACTCGCTATCCTCCTCTCCCATCCCCCCACTCTCACTCCCTTCTCCCTACTCTCTACCCCCCCTCCCCTATCCCTGACCACACACCCTTCTCTCACTCCCCTTTCCTTCCCCCAACCATTCCCCTGCTTCCCTTCTATCCCACTCTGCTACTGTTGAAATCATCCCAGCTTGCGTCCCTGCCCTAAATTATCTCAAGACACGGCGTTCAAGGTAATCAATTAGAAGGCAACATGCGAAGTTTGCGAGGGATCATCGAGATAAATAATGGTCCTTAATACTTCGTCATTTCCAGGGACTTTGGCTAAGACGTGTATTATGCTCTCTCTCTCTCTCTCTCTCTCTCTCTCTCTCTCTCTCTCTCTCTCTCTCTCTCTCTCTCTCTCTCTCTCTCTCTCTCTCTCTCTCTCTCTCTCTCTCTCTCTCTCTCTCTCTCTCTCTCTCTCTCTCTCTCTCTCTCTCTCTCTCTCTCTTTCTGTGTCTCAATCTCTCTCTCTCTCTCTCTCTCTCTCTCTCTCTCTCTCTCTCTCTCTCTCTCTCTCTCTCTCTCGCTCTCTCTCTCTCGCTCTCTCTCTCTCTCTCTCTCTCTCTCTCTCTCTCTCAATATCTCGCTCTCTCTCTCTCTTTCTTTCTCTCTCTCTCTCTCTCACACACATACACACACACACACATATATGTGTGTGTTTGTGTGTGTGTGTGTGTGTGTGTGTATGTATGTATATATATGTATGTATATATATATATATATATATATATATATATATATATATATATATATATATCCTCCCCTCCCCTCCCCTCCCACCCTTTTCAGGGCGCATAACAAAGGCTTTATGTAATAGTACAGAGAGACGTGGGGTTGTACTGTGGGCGTGTGTGTGCGTGTGCGTGCGTGTGTGTGTGCGTGCGTGTGTGTGTGTGTGTGTGTGTGTGTGTGTGTGTGTGTGTGTGTATGTATGAATATGTGTATACACATTAATTAATTTATTTGTTAATTTATTTATTCATTAATCTACCGATTTACTTATTGCTATTTACACCTATATATTACATCGTCATGTATAAGAAACTAGAGAGATAAATATATGTATATCTGTAAATCTTGACTGACATTATTATCTTTACTCATGTGCATGATATACAAACTGACAGTCATCCTAGCTTATATCAGTAAGCAAATAACTATTACGCAGAAGACGACGAGTTCGTCACTGAATTTATATTTTTTTATTTTCCTCTGTTGACCCTCTCTGCTTTCCATGACCTGTTAGGTCTGTAGAGCCTTCGTTTCCCTTTCTGTCCTCTGTGTGGAGGGAGGAAGGAAGAGAGTTTGTGAGTGAACGCAAGGGACAAAGGACAGACTTTACTGATGTCTATGAACAAAACAGGGGAAGGTTGTGTGCACTTCTCGGATTTTGAACTTGGTCTCTCCCTCTCTTTCTCTCTTTCTCTCTCTCTCTCTCTCTTTCTCTCTTGCTCTTTATTTCT
>BOPN01001835.1:88682-91182 GCA_017312705.2 Penaeus japonicus
GAGCTTATTTCGTTCCCTTCTCAGCTGTAATTTTACTCTACTTCTGACCAGTCAATGGTCGCTACCGACATTTACTTTATTGATAACGGTTACTTCTTGTACAATGTCACGCCTATTGATGATGATTAAGTCAAAATCCTCTTTAATGCTGGATGGTGATTTCCATGTCCATTTCCTCCCGGATCTCTTTTCGAAGAATATATTCATAATTTTAAGGGATCGAGCTTCAGCGAATTCTATTAGCCTTTGTCCTCTCTCATTTCCGGTGCCTATTCCATGTTTCCCAGCCGAGGTTTCTCCATCTTCCCTTATTCCTATTTTGGCATTAAAATCCCCCATAATCACGTTAAAATGGGTTTTTGCTCTATCGGTAGCTGCTTGCACATCTTCATAGAAGCTCTCTCTCTCCTCATCACCGGTAGGAGCGTATACTTGAATAATTTTTAGGCTATATCTGTTGTTTAGTTTCATTATTTCAGAAACTACTCTTCCGCTTCCACTGTAGAATTCCCTAATATTCTTTTCAAGGCGCTTGTGAACTAAGAAACCTACTCTTAATTCTTGTTTGCTATCCAGGGGTTTACCTCTCCAATATAGTAAGTGACCATTATTTAGTCATTTCTGTTCTTCGCATAGTCTTCTAACTTCAGAAAGTCCTACAATATCCCATTTGATAAATTGGTTCCTCAAGCAGTGTCAAAAGATCAGATTCGGTCCTCAGAGTCCTTACATTGTATGTGCACAAATTCTTCATCTTTAGGCGGCCTCGGTCTAACAGGATATTTTTAGCACCCTCTGCTCCAGAACGATCCCGCCATGACCAGGGGCTCTTTCGCTTCTGGGGAATGAGGGCCGTTTTCTTGACTGGGAAATCATATCTAAGAGGGGTGGGGCCTGATACCCCCACCTACCGTCTTTAATTGTGCATGGTGGGGGGAGTAATTTTAGTCAGGAGGCTACCTTTGATCTTCAATAACATGTTTGACATAGTCTTGCATGTTATTAGGAGATCTTAGTGTCCCCCGATCTATCTCACAACCTCTCGGTTTACTCTTGTGAGAATGGACATTTGTTTATATACACGTGCAAGGCCTACGCAAAAATGCATGCTCGCATGTTTATACGCGCTCCCATGCCCGCATTTATGTTCGTTTCTGTATAAATATTGTGCCAATACATGAACACCGTAGATGCATATAAATATACAAATATGCAATTATGCACATACTCCAAGCGGATATCTACACCCCGTATGTATGTACATAACATTCATATATAACAGCGTCTACGCGTGTATACACGCACACGTGAATTATAATGTGATATATATATATATATATATATATATATATATATATATATATATATATATATATATATATATATGTATATAAATATAGATAGATAGATAGATAGATAGATAGATAGATAGATATAGATATGTGTGTTTATGCATATATATGTATATATTTATATATATATATATATATATATATGAATGGGAAAAATGGGGGCGGAAGACACGAGAGAGGAGAATAGGAAGGGGTGGAAGGAAAGAAAGAGTAGGAAAGGTAAGAAACAGTAAAAATATTGAGAAGGCGAAGGGAAGGAAGAAGGTGTAAGAGAAAATAAGAAAATGAGAAGATAGAAATGGAAGGAAACGAGAAGAGGAGAAAGACCAAGAAGAGGAAGAGGTAAAAAATAAAGAGAGAGTAAGGAGAAGGGAAGAGGAGGAGAAAGTAGAGGCACAGTAAGAAGAGACGTTGGAAAAAGGGCGTGGGCAAGAGAAGGTTGAGTATAAAAAAAAACAGGATGAGAAAGAGGAAATCAAAGAGAGGGGCGAAAGGAGGAGGAAAAGAGGGAAAGAAAGAGGAAGTGTGATACAGAAAGGGAGACTAGATAAAAGAAAGAAGCTCGTCAGAAGTGGAGATTTTATTTCTCTCTTTCCCCTTTTCTCACTGTTTTCTCCTAATCATCTTACTAATCATCTGCATCCTCTTTTCAATTGTATTTTTAATTATATAATTTCCTTTCTTTTTACCCACCACCCACCAACTTTGAAAAAAAAAAAAAAAAAATCTCACATCACCCCATGACATTTGAATCATTTTTATCTTCCCTTGACCTTCTCCCCCCCCCCACCTCTGGCCTGGGGCTCCCACAGCTGTCGACCCCGCCCATCTCACGCCCATCCAAAGAGCAGCCTCCCCTTCGTCCTGAGGAAAGAACACTTCTATTGTCCATTGCTAGTTGTTTTGTCGTGTCTCGTGCCGGCGAGTAATGGCTGTGTCAGGGAGTGAGATATGGCAGCCAATTGTTCATATCTATTTGTCCATCAGTGCACAGCCGTTGGTGATGCTGGGTCGAGCTAGATATACGGTGAGTTATAGGCCATATATCAGGTGTGGAGAGATGCCTGATGTGTGGAGTCAGGTTCGAGTGAGATGAAGATTGGAAAGTAGGCTGTTCATTTTCTGTATTAGCTTGGTGGAGCACGATT
>BOPN01001835.1:101182-106182 GCA_017312705.2 Penaeus japonicus
ACAACAATCCTCCATGTTGTGGATACTCAACAAGAAACGGCAAAGAAGCAGAGTATCCGAAGCACTAGTGGTTGCTGACCGCGCGTTACTGAGAGTCAGTGACGTTTCATTAACACCCGGGTCGATTATCGGAACTGAATCTCCATTGGGTGACATTTCAACCCGGGAGTTGTGAGTAATGGCCTGAAAGTTGGTTATATATGGAACCGACACGGAGGCTGAAAAAAGGCTTGCACATAACACACTCACACACACACACCAGCATAAACACATGCACGCAGACACAATTGAAAAAAAGGTAGAATAATAAATGTATATGTAAATATATATATATATGTGTGTGTGTGTGTGTGTATGTGTGTGTGTGTGTGTGTGTATAAATAAATATATGTGTGTGTGTGTGTGTGTATGTGTGTGTGTGTGTGTGTGTATAAATAAATATATATATATATATATATATATATATATATATATATATATATATATATATATATATAAATTCATATTCTTATATATAAGATGCACAACAAATCAGAATATAGTAAGCATGTATAAGATATATAATCGAAAAAAAATTCGTTTCATAAAATCCCATTCTCAGAGGAAGAAAATGAATGATCCTATTACAACTTTCTCTGGCGGAAGCTTTCTAACTTTGGTCAGTTTGCAAAAGCATTAATGCGTCAAGGTGTCAGGATATTGAATAGACGGAATATTCTGAAGTATCGTGTTCCTATCGGGATAATACGTCAAAGATATATCAATCTACATTTCCCAAGAAATGATTTACATGTTCAATTGTAAAACAGGAGAACGAGCCTCTCCATTTTTAAAAGGCATGGAAACATAACCTTTTCGCCTATTGACCATGTCTTTATTGAATATAGTTTATTGCGTCTGATGTTGATGCCATTATAAATGAGATTAGCCACAAGGCAAGTAAGGCATTTTACGCCTAGATGTATTGTATATCATCAGGTTGATTCTGATGATGATGCAATTATGCTAACTTATGCTGGAAGTGCGAGAAAACACATGATTGCCCTTCGCAAATCTCTCACTAAACTGAAGAAGAATCCGCAGGACTAGAAGCAAGCGGATTACACGTAAATAGATACATGTCTACTTTCAACGGAGACATTCACTACGTTAAAGTCCTTTACGGTATATTCTTAAAAAACCTGAGATTTCCGAATAACTCTTACTTAAGGTTGAGGGGAATTGCAAAAAGAATATATATATATATATATATATATATATATATATATATATATATATACATATATATATATATATGTGTGTGTGTGTGTGTGTGTGTGTGTGTGTGTGTGTGTGTGTGTGTGTGTGTGTGTGTGTGTGTGTGTGTGTGTGTGTGTGTTTATGTGTTTGTATACATACAAATATATAGGTCAGATTTAATTTGTTTGTCACCAACAAAATTTCGTTACACGTACGGTATATTCTATGTAAACTTGAACTTTACTATTTTACGGTATCGCCGCCACCACTCAAAGGTGGAACTTCTGAGGAAAGCCTCTAGCAATTAGGATAGAAAAGAAACAAGATAAGATGAAAACAATGGTAGTTTGGTTGTTAGTCTTTAAAGGCACGTAGCTGTGGCTATGTCATTGATTATCTAAGGCACAAACAATACAAAAAAAAAATAAATAAATAAAAGCTTAGAAACAATTAGCATCCAGTGAGGATCTACTAATTTTAAATTGTTATTTTCTGAAATTTTACGTTCAGTTACCTTTATTTTCAATATCTACTCCCCATATTATTAAAAGCCCTAGCCCTTATTTCCCTCTCCTTCCCAAATCTTTTTTAATTTTCCATTCTCTTTATTTTCCATTCCATACAGATAATAACCTAAGTACCACTAATCTCTCTCATTTAAGACATATTAAACCCGTATGAATCAAGGCTTTGGCAAAAGGCGTCGAAGCTGGTGACGAGTCTCTGGCTAATCATTCTATTGCTGAGATGAAGAAGCAGAAATATAATATAAATATATTATATTTCTAAAAATAATATAAATAAAATATAAATGCTATATCCCTAACTGACTATGCTGCGCTTTCCTTTATACACCTTTTAGAATATGGCTCATTACCTTAGCTATGTAATATACCCTTAAAATCGAGACAAAAGGGTTTCCGCCTGTTGTGGAGATCGTCGCGATGGAGGGGCAAATCCGTGAAAGCAAAAGTGTGGCCACCGTTTTGCTTTCCTTGTTTATTCGACCCGTGCAGTTTAAATTGTTAGAAGCTAATCTAGATTAATGTTTTTATTTATTTCAGGTGTTACACACACACACACACACACACACACACACACACACACACACACACACACACACACACACACACACACATTCATTCTATACATACATACATACGTTGATACATACATATGAATTACTTGCTTTAATGGGTTGAAGAGGGAATACACAACAGATATTTGATATACTTATAAGGAAACATAGTTTTCTCTTTGCATTTAAGTGTTAAGTACTTTTTAGAAAAAATCAAAAAGTTCAAGTACTGTTCAATATTAGTTGAGTTGAAATTGGACCAGTAAGTCAGTAAATTCCATGTAAGTTAATTAAGTTGACTACCTAAATATTGTTTATTGTAAATAGTATATTTATGATCTGTACAGTAATAAAATTTTAAATATGACCAGTTTTCTCATTTCCTTATTGAAACCAATGGAAAGGAAAATTTGAAGTAGGTATTAAGGGAAATTCATTTTGAGTAAATCCCTTACACACAGTAAGGGATTTAAGCTACATCATTGAGGTGAAGGTGAGATGGTACAGTTGTAAGAGAGACCATTACTATATTGGGAACTTCAGTGTACACAGTAGCCAGTTCTTCCATTATTCAAGATCATTGAAATACAAAGGAACCTCTTTTTCTGGGATTCCCCATGGCATAATGCTAACAAGAAACCAAGAGATATCTTTAGCAAGCAATTAATAAATTCTTCCAATATATATATATATATATATATATATATATATATATATATAAATGTACACGCACAAACACACTTGTGTGTGTATGTGTTTGTGTGTGTCCAGAAAATATATGAAACGGAATCGGATAAAGCAATTAAAACTAAAATAATCTAAAAATCGAATACCAGCATTTTCAATGCATTTATCCGTTATGAGTGGCAGGGTCACTGCTGCGTTCAATTAATCTGATTATGAAAGGATTCCAGGCCGAGTAATCAACCGAATAAGCTTTGGAGCTTTGTTTTGCTCAGCAATTTATCAAAATGAAATCTGGAGTAGAAGATCGGAGGGTTTTATAGGGTGGAAATTGTATTTTCAGAGTGAGAGGAAATTCAGTAATATGTCTTGAGTTAGTTGAGCTTGGGTAGGCTGTTTCCATCTCTCTTCTCCTTCTTTCTTTCTTTTTTCACTATTTCTTTCAATCTCTCTCTCTCTATCTCTCTCTCTCTCTATCTCTCTCTCTTCCTCCCTCCCTCTCTCTCTCTCTCTCTCTCTAGTCAAGTGTGGCACAACACATATTAGGGCTAAACAAAAGAAGTCTTATGGTAAAATCATGTTTCACAATAAATGATTCCGTTAAAACTTTTCAAGACGGAAGATTTTCCAGCTTATTTAACTTTCCAAAGTCATTAATGCGTCAACATGTCAAGGGATTAAATCGGATGAATGTTTATAAACTTTTCATGAAGATGAGCTTATGTGATATGAGCTTTCGAAAATAATGATGTGTATAATCATCATCTTTTTATACTGTTCCCCTATGTAACACGAATATTTAAGCATAAATATATATATATATATATATATATATATATATATATATATATATATATATATATATATATATAGTACTGGGGAAATTGATAGACAATTTTTGGGATTCTTCACTTTTTTATCTTTAACCCCTCATATCTTTACAAATATAATACATACATTGCCTATTTTTGTAATAATGCAGATAAATCTTTAATCTACATAAAATAATTGATTATATATTGATTATATTATTTGTAAATGATGAGAATCATGTTTTTGGATTGTTACTCGTCTCCACACAAAACTACCTCGTCCCTCAGCCTTGTGTTCTTAAACCATTTCCACACATATCTACGTTCCCGGAATTCCGGTTTCCGGTTACTAATCATTGTTTCTATTACCTAATGTGTGTGTCAATGTCCCAGTATCAATTGACCCATAATTAGTCATAGAAGTCATTAAGGATAACCTGTTGAACCATCATGGGCAGAGGAAAAGATTTTTCAGCAATCGAAATTTATCCACAAGAAACATCCCTCGACTGTAAAGAAATCGCTCATAAAGTTGGTGTATCATTGTCTAGTGTGTACAGAGTGAAAAGGAAGATTGAAAATATCGAAAATTACGAGCCAAAACATGTTGGAAAGTGTGGAAGGAAATCCTGTACCACCCCAAGACAGGAGAGAATTCTCGTTGATATGGTAAGAAAAGACCGTTCAAAGTCGTCAAGACAACTAGCAGCTGACTTAGTGGACTATGATGTACAATGTACACCCTCAGCTGTTAGAAAAAAACTTAATAAGCTGGGTTACCGTGCCTGTAGGCCAACTAGAGTGCCAAGAGTAACCAAGGCCATGAGGAAGAAAAGGCTGGCTTGGGCCAAGGCACACAGCCACTGGACATCTGATGACTGGGAAAAGGTAAATATGCATTAAATTTTCTGAATTCGTTGTTTTTCTACACAGATGAATTAAAATAACTATTTCTCTAAATAAAATAGCGAATATTTCATGTTTGATTCAAGATGCTGCATCTAAATTGAAAAAAATGTCTTTGTTCCAATTCATGTTTGATGAAACCTGCTTGAAGACTGGGGTTTACAAAGCTGTAATTTAAGTTTGAGTGAAGAAAAAAAATCAAGTAATCTGTTTTGTTTGCATCCAGGTATGTTTCTCTGATGAATCATTGATGGAAATACTGAGTGACAGGCGAAAATGCG
>BOPN01001835.1:113682-116182 GCA_017312705.2 Penaeus japonicus
GTTATTGTTATTATTTCATTATCTTTACTATCAATATTATAAAAGCAACAACAACAATTTAGAAAACAATAATTATAATAACAACAGAAACAATAAGAATAATGATGGTAATAAAAATGATAATGATAACATTGATAACAGAAGAACGATAATCATAATCATGATGATAATCATCATCATTATAATAATTAAGGAACAATGATAATGATAACAATGATGATAATAATGATAATGATATGCATAATAATAACAAAAACAGCAGCATGCATAATAATAACGATTATGATTATAATGCAGAGGAGGAGAATAACAATGATGATGAGATTGTGACATGTAGATAAAAGTATATAAATAGATATCATCCTAATAAGATGATAAGTAATGTCAAAGGTAATAAAGATAATACCGAGTTTTTAATTACAGTATTACACGAATTATGACAGAGCGACAGAGCTACCAATGCTACTAATACTAACTCATCATAATTTCTCCTTTTCATTCTCCTTCTATTTCTCTCTCTCTCTCTTTGCTCTTTCTTGTTCGTTATATCTTTTTTAGAAATTGAATTTGATAAAAGGTGTGGACGAAAAAAGCGTGGGAAACGTGCGCGTGACAGGGGGAATGACAAGGGTTTGAAGGTTAAATGGCAGGTTAGAAAGCGGATATGTGGGGGGGAAATGGGCGTGGCAGGGAATTCCTGGATGTGGGAGCAGAGAAAAAATAAAGAAATGGAAGGTGATTCCGTTGAGAGGAACTCCTGCCGTTATGTATTCGTTTTGTTTATGTTTCTCTGTGTTTCTTGAGTCCTTTTTTTTTTTTTTTTTTTGGGGGGGGGGGAGGTTCGTTCGTCCTATCTCTCTTGTATTTCTAATTTTTCTTTCAGAGCGGATTGATTTTCTTATATTTGATTTACGTTTGCCTCTTCTTTGAGCCAGCTCTGGTAGTAAGAGTCACACACACACGCACAAACACAGACAAACACACACACACACACACACACGCACACACACACACACACACACACACACACACACACACACACACACACACACACACACACACACACACACACACACACACACATACAGGAACTGTAGCCTTATGGCCTCCCCTTCCTTTTTCTCAGGATTTTTTCCCGGTCGCTCCAATGTCGAAATCTTTCTTACAAAACGTCATTTCTTATCCTTTCAGAATCTTTCATTGTATCAGGATTTGAATCGAGCAGATTCCATTATTCACTTGTCAGCAAGTTGCTCCGTATTCAGTGAAGATATCACACATGTTAACTTCACATTCGATGGACACAAATTTACGAAAAGAAATTAATAATGTTAATAAAATTAAGAATATATCTATATTAATCTCTCTCTCTCTCTCTCTCTCTCTCTCTCTCTCTATATATATATATATATATATATATATATATGTGTGTGTGTGTGTGTGTGTGTGTGTGTGTGTGTCTATATATATATATATATATATATACATATATATATATATATATATATATATATATATATATATATAATGCATATGTGTATATATTTATATATATATATATATATATATATATATATATATATATATATGCATATATATACATACATATATATATATATATATATATATATACATATATATATATATATATATATATATATATATATATATATATATATATATATATATGAATGTCTTGAGAGCATATACGATCGAAATAGAAACAAGAAATTACACAAGTGTCGTAGAAAAATTAAAAGAAAAGAATTCCACAAAGAAGGCTAGCCTCTTCGGGGGCAGTGAAAAGTTTTCCCAAAAGTACCACAATTTAAACGAAACATCGAGTTATACCATCTATTATAGTGTTTTGCAAATATAATGCAGTGTGAAAGCATCTGAGGATGTCTGAATATATTTCTAATATAAAATCATACCATCCCAGAAAACCAACAAAAAATGAGTAAAATATCGCTTAACGCTCCCATAGTATACGTTAACACCAGCGCCAAGGGTCAAAGGTGATTAACGACCACCCAACATATAGCCTGAGTAAAATCCACTCCTAGTTCGTGAGTACACTATACTATAAAATCATATATATTATGTTTTCAGTGTTCATAAATCTAATCATGCAACCACACTGAATATCAGTCTGGAAAATTATTCATCAATGAAAGTAAACACAAGGTATGGCATCACCAATGGTCAAGGCCACACCAGGACGCTGGCGGTTTAGGTACCAACTGTGTAATTACCTCTCCAAATTGTTGCCAGATATATGTATACCACTGCCTACTATATATATATGTATGTATATGTATATGTATGTGTGTGTATATGTGTATACGTATATATATATACATGTATATGTGTATATATGTATACGTGTATATATGTATATGTATACTTAAATAAATTATAATGCATGGGCACATTATAATTCACATGCATGTGTGTGCACGCGTGGACGCCGATGTGTATGGGTGCTGTATGCATGCAT
>BOPN01001835.1:166182-171182 GCA_017312705.2 Penaeus japonicus
CCCATTTTTTTATTGCTTAATTTATCTATATTGTAACCGAGAGACCAGTCAACCGCCTACGGCTTTCATTCTTTTGTCTTTGTTCGAAGTTCTTTGGTTATAATTTCTAACATTATCATTATTGTTATCATTTCAGTTATTATCTTTCTCACTACCTTCATAATTATCATTATTACTTTTATCTTTTTAACACTAAGGCATTACTATCTTTATTACTATTGCTACTGAAGCTATTGTTTTTGTTATCATTATTATTGTTTTCCGTACATATCTGGCTTTGCTACAATCATTCATTTCTCAATTTCTCATTTCTCATTTAGGCTTGGATCTATCACTCTGAACACTGACCTCATCTACTTCATCTATGTGTCTTTTTTATCTCTGTCTATCTATTTACCTGTTACAGTTAAGACATCTTTCTAAATTCTTTTCAAAACGAAAAAAGCTCGCAGTTGTTTCCGTATTTTCTCCAACTCTGAGGAAATCAGGTAACTTAGTTTAAACTCCACATCTTGTCTCGTGTTTGGTTTCTTTTCTGTTTAGTTATTTTTTCGCCTGCATTCAAGGATGAACGTCTTCGCCATACATATATACCTGTGTGTGTATGTGTGTGTGTGAGTGAATGAGTGTGTGAGAGAGTATATACACAAAACCACACGCAGACTCGGACGCGCGCTCTGTGTGAGCGCGCGTCCGAGTCACACACACACACACACACACACACACACACACACACACACACACACACACACTATATTTTTTTTGCCAGATAATAAATTAATCCAAACTTCATATAATCAGAAATCCATCTGGAAATGATAATATTAGTATCGTACACCAAAAGTGTAATTCTACCCTACTTTCATCTACCCCGATGACCAATAAAATCGAGGGTAAAAGACACAACGATGGCTATTATGATGTCAAATCTGACCTAACAAAGAGATCATTGAGCTGAACTGCAACGGACTCGAGGGCTAATTCTGCAGCAAAGTGGAGGCCCCTCTTTTTGAAGACAGATTGGTCTTTTGCATTGCTCGTAGTTCCACCTAAACACGTTTTATTCAAAAGTGGCTTCATGTTCAACATCATTGCGCAGGAAAATCATTGGGTGTGCCGGCGTATTTTAATGATCTTTGTTTCCTTGATAGGTTCTGGTAGGCTAAACATTCAATGTCCATGGCGTTGGCGTAAGAGTTATGCAAATAATTCCCTCCCTTGCCGGAAATGGCAACGGTCTTATATTGGAAGCTAATAATCCAGCTGTCTTTTTTTCTGCCCTGGTCGCACGTTGAGTGGTTAATTAATATTGGTGGATGGCAGTGTGCTCTTTCATTACGACTCTCCTTGTCATTTTTCCGATTCCATTGTTGACATTCTTATAATTCTTTTATCTCTGTCTGCCTTGTCATTTATCTGATCATCGTTATAAACTGTATATCTTTTCATTATCATAAGTATGATTATCGTTATTACGTATCATAAACGTGTATATTATAATTATCATTGATATTGATATCAGATATTATTACTAATAAATTATTTTTAGAATAATTATAATAATGAAAGGACAATTCCGTGTATGTGTGAGTGTGTGTGTGTGTGTGTGTGTGTGTGTGTGTGAGAGAGAGAGAGAGAGAGAGAGAGAGAGAGATTGCGTGTTGGTGTGTCGTGCGTGTGTATCTGCACGCATATAATAACAAAACAAGTTACATTGATAAGAGACACAGTAATTACATAATGATGATAATAGTAATGATAATGATAATAAATATGTCAATAACAATAATATTATTAGTTATGATAATAGCAAGAATAGATGAAGACATTGATAATATTAAACGAGGTAGAAGAACGAAGGCGAAGAATAACCAAGAATAAAAGATAAGAATAGAAGTCTGCAGCGCGCCCTGTCTAGCCTTCGTCCAAACTAATCCTTGCATAAACTCGGACGACCCGCCTCACTTCCCTGTTCCCTGCACTGAAAGGTCCCGCGGGAACCGTTTTGTATGGAGACATCACGAGGAAGTGTGACGGTTGCCATGGTCGAACTAAAGGGTTGGATTCCCCTTGAATAAACTCTCTCTCTCTATTGGCTTTAATGGGCTACCTGCCACTGAAGGCTCTTATTGGAATCCGATGGTAATATACCTTTTGAAATGGTTCCAAATGATACCATCATATTTTTGCTGTCGAGAGTGATTGGATTTCTGAAGTGATTATGCAGGGTATGAAATATTTGTTTCTTTTTTTTTCAAGAGGGTGTGGAGTATATTTGTCATGCTAAGTGCGTTTGTGCAAATGCGTGTATACTTGCTGATTGCATGTCCCTCGTTCACATTAATGAAAGATTTTATTACATCAAGCAATTAGCGGAGGAACTTAACGATCTGCAATTTTAAAAGGAATTTTTCCTTTGAACTATCTTATCAAAAGCACCGTTTCTTTTCCCAGTTTCCAAATCCAAAGTTTACAAAGTTTATAACAAAACATTTCTAAAGTACGATCTTTTATTTATTGCTGAAACACTCAATCTAAGAGGATGTCACATACATTAGAGAGAATAATAATAAAAAAGTTTCTACATCAAAGCACAAGAAATCAAACATCAACATTACTAGTTTTTCGTCCATTAAAACAAATTTTGATAAAGAACCATATCAAAATGGAGAAAGAGAAATTAGAAGCTGAACTGCACGAGCCACAAAAATTAAGAAGCTCGAAAACTTTATGGAAGGACAAAAAACAGTTTCTTCAACACTTCTTTATTGATGGAAGACGTTAATCGAAAAAAATAGTCTTAGATTTCTTTTAGGAATCACATGGATTGCGGAAATGTTAAAAAAGTAAAAGTGAATTAATACAGACATCCAAATAGGTTATCCATAATATAAGGGTAAGGGAGAATTCCAGCAACACTACCAGGATAGGAGATAGGACAAAAGGTTCAAAGAAGAGAGGGAATCCGGAAGGCAGTCGTTGGAAGAAACTAGAATATTCCCGGGGTACTCCCTGTGAGATAGCAACAACGAAGACACGCATACATATCAAGACACAAACATCAAAGCAGCCATCGTGTATCAGAGCGAAAGGAACTTGGGTGTGAGAGGGGGAGATGCGGTGCTTGCAGTCCTTTCCAATCAATTCAGTTGGCTTTTCTCCGATAGTTTACGTAGTCTGAGCCAGATTCCGTAATTTTGCTTATCGAATCATGTTACAATTTCCCTCCTCAGCCGGACTGCTTTTGTTGCTGCTATTTTGTCTTCGTTTTCTTTCTTTTTGTGCGGTTGTTGATGAATTTATTTTGAATCTTTTATGTTTGATTTGAAACGATATTCACGTTTTAAACGAAGCGGATATGCAGCTTATTATTTACGAGAAAATGATAAATTACACGAGGCAAGAAGAAAAGTTTTAACTGAGTTATGTGATTCTCTCAGTTTTGGCAAAAGACAAAAACAGTTTACCAGTTCCAAACTCTTGCATTCAGAAAAAGAATATATACATATATATATATATATATATATATATATATATATATATATATATATACATATATATATATAAACATATATACATATATGTATATATATATGTATATATATATATATATATATATATATATATATATATATATATATATATACATATATATATATATGTATACATATATGTATATATATATATATAAATATATAATATATATATATATAATATATATATATATATATATATATATATATATATATATATATATATATATATATATATATATATATATATATATACAGTTAGAAACAAACATACGAGAACTCATTAGTGAAAATATAATGGTCACATTTACAAATATAAAACAGTGCACGATCAGTTATAAGTAAATTATGCAATGTTTTAAAATGGGGAAAAATATTCACAATTTGATAAATTACATAATAACGAAAGCATGAGCGAATGGAAAATAAATTCAATATTGTAGCAATGAAAATTATTATTTACGTAATCAGCATGATCGATATTGCATTAATAGACATCGCCCTGCATTACTGACACTGAGACGACAATAAGGTCACCATATTGAAAATAAATCAGTATACACTTACTCTAGATAGATACGTTGCGTCAGTCAAAGAACTAGGGGAAAACTACGAACACATTCTCAATAACCAACCTCCCCTTTCCCACCATTAACTAAACACCAAATGGTTATACAAACGTTCATTAACTAACCAATCATATACTGATGACACAAATGCTCCTCACGTTCGCTCTCGGTTCTGCTCCATTACCCACGTCTTACCGAGCTGGAATATCGATGCCGCGATTTCTATGCCGAACTTGGGTAGTGTTAACCCTTGCCGAAAGAGCTGTTACCGGTAGCATATGTTTCGATTTGTTTTTTCGCTTTTGCGATGTGGTGGTAGATGTGGACAATTGCTTTATTAGATACTAATGTTTACGTGCATGCAATAACATTAAACGGTAAAAGTATCATTAGGGCACGGAGATTAGCACGAGATTTGAATGATGAGTCCTAACAAACGAAACATATATGTAATTCTCTTTTTTCACCCATTTTATATGGTTGTTTCATTTATTATTCTTATTTATGTCTTAATTCCTTTGTTTGTTTCTTTGTTCTGGAGATAGCACCCTAACTTTTTGAGTATTTTTTATTTATTCATCAATTGATTTATTATTATAATTTTTGTTATCATTTATTATCATTGTTATGGTCAGTACTATTAATCAGTTTTGCTATTATTATTATAGTTATCATCACCATCATTATCATCATCATTACTATTATTAGCATTATTATCATTACCTTTACTATTATTATTATCATTATCATTATTATTATTACTATCATTGTTATTATTACTATCATTATCATTATAATTATAATTGGTACCTTTATCATTATCATTGATATTATTATCACTACTATTTTTACTATCATTATTACTGTTATTACTATCATTATTGTTATTATTATTATC
>BOPN01001835.1:176182-181182 GCA_017312705.2 Penaeus japonicus
ACTTACAAAAGGTGCACACAGGTGTAGGGATCAGAGCTAAGTGACCAGTTGTACTCGGGTACTCACCGACGACTACGAAAGTCTCGAAGGAGGAATCGAAGAAATGGTTCACTCACCCCAATAACACCCATACACACCCCCAACCACCAATATGGCTATTTAGACGGAAACTACCACCGAAACTCTTTACAAAAGCCCCCCATTTTAACTTCAATAATTACAGATTTAAGATAGAGGTCGGTTTCAATCATTTGCAACTGAATAGCGACTCAGAATATCAGCACCAAAATTATCACTCCCTTTGATATACTCAACATCAAATGAATATGGCTGTAAAGCCAATGACCAACTCATAAGTCTGCCATTGCTATTTTTTCATTCTCTTTAGGTAGCCTAATGGTTGTTGATCAGTTTGCAGTATGAATTCTCGTCCATACAAATAGTTTTTAAATTTATTAATAGCCCACAATAAGCTCAGACATTCCCTCTCAATTATAGCGTATCTTTTATCGGTCTAATAATATTCTGCTAGCATATGCGATGGGCATTAACACACCATTAACATCTTGTAACCCAAACCTGTGTCAGAGGCGTCAGTTCTTAGATAGAATGTCTCATTATGGTCAGGCAGAGTCAAGATAGGAGCGTTAGCTAACTTCCGTTTCAAGATGTCAATACATTTAATTTGTACCTCATTCCTTTCTAACTTATTACTACTATATTTCTTTAAGAGAATATTGACTGGAGCTAACACATCAGATGGAAGGAGATTGTCCCAATAAATGATCTTAATTGTTATTTTGGTTTGAGGAAGATGCATTTCAAGTATAGCTTTAACTTTGTCTTCAAGGGGAGTTAAGCAATTGTTTCCAAGAGAAAATCCAAGGTATTTAATACTTGAGTAAGCAACGAAACACTTATTTGGGGCAGCAGTTAGTCCGTGTTCCTGTAAGAGTTATAATAAGCTTTCTAAATCAACGAAATGGTCCTCCCAGTTGGAATTATGGACTACATTATCAAAGTAGCAATCGGTATTTCGAAGACCAATTAAGACCTTCCTCATTAATCGAACAAATGTTGCACATGCTGTTTTCAACCCGAAAGGCATTTTAGTGAATTGCATTAAGCCATGATTAGCGGCAAAGGCTGTACAAGGCTTAGATCTCTCCGATAATGGTATCTGCTAGTATCCTTTGCACAAATCAATTTCGGTAAAGTATTTATCACCTATAAAATTACCAAGAGCTTCATCTATTATAGGCATTGGCTCGGCATCAAATTGGCTTACATCATTCAGTGATCTGAAGTCAATACAAAATCTAAAAGTATCTGCCTTCTTGACCAAAACAACGGGAGAACAGTAAGGAGATTTTGATGGTTCGATGACATTCAATCGTAGCATTCTCTGGACTTCCTCATCGAAGGATTTCTTTAAGTTGTAAGGTATGGGATAAAGCTTCAGGCGTATAGGCGTTTCACTACAGAGATTGATGTCATTAGTGATGCTCTTTGTTAGTCCTGGCTCGGAAAAGACGTTTGAATATCTATCAAGTAATTTCTCTAATTGTTGTTGAACACTCAAGTTCTGGTTAATGTTAACTTTATACTTCAAATTCAGATCATCCATCATTGGTATGTCACAAGTATCATTTGTTAGTGATTCATCATCCACGATGCAAACCTGACAAAATTTTGATTTTACATGATCATTCAAAGCAACGTGTTCATCTCTTCTAAAGAATTTATTTTACATATTGATATGGTGTAATTTAACTTTACCACAGACTTTTACTAAATGATTAACCCCGTTCCCATGACGCTTAATGACTGTATAGGGGCTTTCCATTGCATGGTTAATTTATTGCGAGTGGCAGGGAGTAAAACTAACACCTCATCACCTTCGTTGAAACCACGGGATGTAGATCTGTCAAAGTAAAACTTATAAAGTTTACTATTAACATCAGCATGAGAAGCAGCCAACTTAGCAGACTTCTCTCTTTCTCTCAGATCTAATACATATTGATATGTATATGTAAATGTGAAAACTTCAATGTGTCATTTGCGATAAGCAAATAATACAGAAGGAATTAATCGATCCCATCCATATGGTTGATCTATGCACTTCAGCATCGATTTCAATACAGCATGGAATCTCTCAACGGTTCCATTGCAAGCAACATGATATGGAGTTGTGAAAATAGCCTTTATTGATAACAAGTGCTACTTCTTTCATTAAGTCAGATTTAAACTGTCCCTCAATCTGATACTTCTTTAGGGATACACACTTTAGAGATTATATTAATTAGGCTCTCAGCAACAGTTATTGAGTCTATGTTTCTTAAGGGAACTGCTTCGGGAAATCCAGTCGCACAGTCTATTAATGTAAGAATATACTTATGACCTCTGCTCGACGGTGTTAGCGGTCCGACGAGATCTATGGCAACTCGTGAAAAGGGCTCACTGATAATGGGCATTGATACTAAAGGCACCTTTCTTACTCTACCCTTAGGAGAAAACTTTTGACACACGGTGCATGAACGGCAATAACGCTTAATGTCAGCACCAGGCCAGAAAAAATTAGCAAAGATCTTTTCAGATGTCTTTCTGTGGGAGAAATGTCAACCGGCAACCGGCGACCGCTTTTACTGTTAATGCACACCCTGTAAATCATTTCATTAATTTTCTCAAATTTTACCATTCTGTTTTTTAACAGTTACTTAAGTTTCATTGATAACTTTCTTTCTGATATCTTTGAGTGTTTCGCATTTATTCTGTTCATCAATAAGATCCTTCATATTAATTTCTTCAAGTGCAATTTTAGGGCCAATAAGTGAACGCGACTGACTTTCCTCCGATTTCGCTCGTCTAGTCTGAACACGAAGTGCATTACTACTAATTGTATCATAATCTGCATCACTATGTCAACCGCTGGGGCCTTAACTCCTGGTACCATTCCTATGAGGATGTCAGTAAATTTAATTGGTGTGGCTACAGCGGTTACCCATCCATTTAAATATTCGCTTTTGATATAACAACGAACCTTTGGAAATGTTCAAGTGAACCCAAGGTAGTCAGCTACAGTAACCAGCTTGCCTTTCCTAACATTTGGAGGAAGAAATGAATCTTTCATAATTGCAGTATCACAGCCTGAATTAAATTGAACGTTAGCAGCCTTATTAAACACGTAACCTTTATTGGTCACCACACTTCGGAGCAACATCAGCCTCTAGTACAAAATTTACCTTGTAGATAGATTTCGTTATAGTTCTTAATTCTGAACAGTTAGGGCGGATATGGCCCGTTTTCCCACACTTGTGACATGTTACGTTAGATTTTATAGGTATACTATTCACTTTCTTGAGAGGACTGAAAGATTTTTCGTGATCTAATGTTCTTATGAGCTAATCTGAATCTATCAGCCGCTTGTGCGATTTCGAGGTTGCTATCATATTCCCTTTCCTTTAATACTCTCAAATCAGACTGACAGTTAGTTATAACTTGATCTCTAATAAGAAATTCACATAGCTTAGTATAGCACCCTTCTATTCCACTTAATGATAGCCAATTGTTTAGTTACTGCTCCATTCTTGAAATTAACTGAATATAACTCTCGTCATTATTAATTCTACTCTCGCGAAATTTCCGCCTATAAGATTCAGCATCAACCGAATACGTTCTTAGCAGAGCAGTTTTGAGTTGGTCATAGTTATTTAAAACTATGTCCGACAAACATGATTTTAGTGCTTTGCTGGTCAAGACATGATAATTTTCACAAGCCCAGTTTTGTAATTCGGCTAGTCTCTCGAAGCGTCTAAGGAAATCGTTCATATCTTTACCATCATTAGATTTAGGAAGTTTTAACTCAGGATATAATGTGTCGGTACGACCCTCTGATTCCTTATTTTCCCATTTTAGCCTAGGCAGCTCTAACTCATGAGATCTTTCCAGCTTTACTTGCTTCCAATTCGAACCTCTTTAATTATCTCTCCCTTTGTCTCTCTTCTCTTTCAATCAACTTTGCATTTCGCTCCTATTCTCTCACAATTAATGCATTGATATCTGAAGAGCATAGACCAGCCTCTGTTGCATGTCTAAAAAAAAAAAAAAAAAAAAAAAAGACATACAAGATTACCTCGGTTTGAATCGAATAAAGTAATCGGTATGGTTATCCTGCTCGCATATGTCAGCTTGAATTTCCCTCACAAAATTATAGAGCAAATATTTGATCAAATGCATAAGCAAATATGATTAGATAAATGGTAACGGCAGAAGTATTACGCATTACACACGACGTGAACGTAGCTACTGTTTGGGCTGCTTCACTGGGCACACCACAGTCTCAATTTAACAATTAAAGCAGACTGATATCCCAACCATGGAAACTTTTAGAAAACACTAAAATATTGACCATAGCAAATATAACAAACTTTATAAAACGGTGCGGAAGGCCACTTCTATCCTACCTAACGCGGAAACAAATGTTTGACGCAAACGAAGGACGAATTAACACTGCACAAGAACGCCACACTCCCGACACCGGACTTAGACCATATTCACGCAATCACCATATCCCCCATTTCGTTGATTTTTATCATATAGTACAGCCGGCCAGCCTCTCCGCTCTCCGCATTACAATCAGCACCTCTGAGAAGACAGTAAAATTGAGAATAATTCCTCGATTCAGTTAATCACCGGGACAATCCTACTCAATGCGTTAATTTGTCAGGGGTTCTTTTAAATGACTTGTATCTTATATAGTCCTTGGGGGTGATTAACTGATTCCAGGAATTAAAAAAAAAAAAAAAAGAAAAAAAAAAATCTTGTTTCTAGCAATATATTTACAAATATATTTAATTATGTACACAAAATTAGCGTTGAAATGTAGAACACTAGGAGCAGCCACGAACACAGGTATTTTTTACATAGCCTTGTACCTTTTCATAATGGAAGCTGTAATGATAAAGTTATACCCAATTAACTTAATGTATATACAATTACAA
>BOPN01001835.1:193682-194979 GCA_017312705.2 Penaeus japonicus
GTTGAAGATGAAGACGGGATTGAGACGGGGGGGGGGGGGGGGCTAGCTGTTTATGATAATCATATACAAATGCATGATATCTGTACTAATTCAGACAGCGATGGAACAGCATATTGTTTTATCCTAATTAAATGAATGCAAATTTTGGTAGATGTTTTTATTTAGCCAGTATAATCATAGTGTGACCTTAATGTTTAAGTATCTCGGTAGCAGCGGTGTGGAATCATTGCTCAATCAGTCTTCTCTGAACCCATTATTCTTGACAGACCAACCCCTTCCATAAAGTAATGTGTTAACTTGTGAACTGATTTTTTGGATAAGATGTAAGTAGTATATTGATTACTTATTACATCATTTTTTTCAGAGATTGACTATTGTTAAAATGTTGAACTTGCGTCCCTAATTTCGTTTGATTCTACTTGTCAACGTTTGCAGCCTATAATTTATTCTATTATTTAAGAATATGTTTTATTTTGCATTTATAATATCAGGTCGACTATTTGATTTGTTTATTTCAATAAGGATGATAATATTAGTAAATAACAAAAGATAATTACAACAATAATAGTAATGATAATGATAATATAAATAAGAAAGATAAAATAAATGATAATGATTATGATAATATAAATAATAATGAAACTAATAATAATGACAATGACACTAATAATAGTGATAATGATACTAATAATAATGATAATGAAAATTATATGAACAATAACGTTGATGATGGACATGAACATGAAGATCATATTGATAATGACGATGAAGTTTATATCAATGAAAAACCAGAAGAACAGTAACAATAATCTCCATTATAACAAAACTACAAACATGCAATTGACAACCACCGTAATAAGGACATAACTGAACACCTAAACCGGCAATAAAAGACGAATGCATTCAGACATAAAACGTGCATTGAGAAAGGTTTTATTGCTCCAGTTAATGCACTTTTGATATATGAGCGCCCACACTGATACACTGAGGAAAGCCGTAAATTTTGTGATAATGAGAAAATTGAAATGCATTTGTCTCACTGGACTGTAACTATAAATCTCAACGCACATTAAGTGATGTGAAATATTGCAGGTGAGCGCCAAAGGGCTGGTTCGAGTGGATCGGCGAAGTCGAGACTGAACCTGAAACCGAAGCTAACATTGTAGTTTAACCAGAACTCGACATCAAACACACACACACACACACACACACACACGCACACACACACACACACACACACACACACACACACACACACACACACACACACACACACACACACACACACACACACACA